>VONZ01000864.1:0-307591 GCA_012976165.1 Labeo catla
GCCCAGATCTTCAGACTGGTCTGACTCGAGTTGCTATATCTTTTCTAACTGATCGGACTTATGGTTTTCCTAAAAATGACGTTTAAAACTCGGGAAAATCCCATAGACTTACATTGACGGAATGTTCAAATGAGCCAACACTATTTAAATTTCAACTGTCAAAACTCCCAGAATCCCTTGAGATCAAGCTTCCCTTCTATGTACTGTAGTTCTAATCCATTCAAACTCATTCAAACTCATCTATCTATCTATCTATCTATCTATCTATCTATCTATCTATCTATCATCTAACCCTTACTATCTATCTATCACTAGCCAAACTACAGTCATGCTAGTAGCCTGCTAATCATGCTAAAAACATGCTAGCAACTTTGCTAATCATTCTAGTAACATTCTAGCAACTGGCTAATCATGCTAGAAACATGCTAGCAACTGGCTAATTATGCTAAAAACATGCTAGCAACTTGCTAATCATGCTAGTAACATGCTAGCAACTTTGCTAATCATGCTAAAAACATGCTAGCAACTTGCTAATCATGCTAGAAACATGCTAGCAACTTGCTAATCATGCTAGAAACATGCTAGCAACTGGCTAATCATGCTAGAAATATGCTAGCAACTTTGCTAATCATGTTAGAAACATGCTAGCAACATGCTAGTAACTTGCTAATCGTGCTAGCAACTTGCTAATCATGCTAACAACATGCTAATTATGCTAGAAACAGACAAGCAACATGCTAGTAACTTGCTAATTGTGCTAGCAACATGCTAACCATGCTAGAAACAGACAAGCAACATGCTAGTAACTGGTTAATCATGTTAAAAAATGCTAACAACATGCTAGTAACTTGCTAAAAATGTTAGAATCATACTAACAACATGTTAGTTATCTATCTATCTGACAGACTGAATTCAAACTTTAAAACTTCAAACTATTTCAGACTGAAAACCATCCAAATTTAAAACTTTTTAAAACTTCTTAAACTTTTTAAACTTTTTGAACTTTTCAAACTTTTTAAACTTTTCAAACTTTCTAAAACTTTCTGCTCCGGCTTTCTCAAGCCAACTTAAAGTTTGTCTTGACGAACTTTTTTATCTAGTTTAAACATGGTGTTTTCTGCTCTTAAGGTCCCATTCACCAAGATACCTACTCCTTTACCCCCACCCTTGAATTTATACATTTACTACATCGATGAATAAAGTCAAGTCCTGCCCTATAATTTTTCACATTCTAAAACCTGTTTCACTCTAAAATATGTCACATTACATAGATCAGCCATAACTTCTGTTGCATGACTTTAAGTTTGCTAAGCAGAGCATGGACACTAATTATGAGATGTTGTGAAATCAAAAATCAAAATGGCAAGATC
Source organism: Labeo catla (assembly GCA_012976165.1). Taxonomy (NCBI): domain Eukaryota; kingdom Metazoa; phylum Chordata; class Actinopteri; order Cypriniformes; family Cyprinidae; genus Labeo; species Labeo catla. Next base: position 1,371 of record VONZ01000864.1, read on the forward strand.
CACTAGAAGTTTGCTTTTCTTACATTTCAACTGACACTGCATTTTTCTAGTTGTAAAGTTTAAAAACAGGGGTGCCCAAACTCGGCCCTGGTCCTTGGTTTAGCTCCAACTTGCCTCAACACACCTGCCAGGGGGCTTCTAGTATGCCTAGTAAGAGCTTGAGTTTGGGCTGGATTAAAACAATTTTAAGATACTGACAAACAGTAGTGTTTCCTTGGACTCGGACAGACTCGACTCAGACTCGGCCCTTTGGGACTCGGACTTGAGTCCGACTCGGCCCATTTTGGACTCGGACTTGAGTCCGACTCGGCCCATTTTGGACTCGGACTCGTCTCGGACTCGATTGGTAAAAGACTCGGACTCGACTTAGGTGGACTCGAACCCAACACTAGCAATTAAGATAGAAATAAAAGATCAGTAATTCATTCTCACATCAGCATCTGTAAAGTTCCCATCAGCATCGCTGACGACCTCATTGTCATCATCAGTAGAAAAGTTTCCCTATGAGACATATACATGCATTTGGACCTCTAGTTTAATGCATAAACTTTTAACTTTTTTATGTTTATATGTACTAGCTGAAATGTAAGAAGACACAAAACAACTGTATCCTCACATGAGCATCAGGAGTTCCTGTTAGATTTGCTGAAATTGTCACCACTATCATCATTGGAAATGTTTTCCTGTAATCATGAAATTATAAACATAAAGGGGCATGTTAGACGTGGCTTCTTGACATTCATGTAGGGCATGAATTTGTAACTTAAAATGTTTTTTAGGCAAATATCAAAACATGAATTACTTTAACTATATCTGGAATAAGCCATGTCTTGTATGATCTTCTTTTTTTTGCACCTGAATTAGAAGAAAGAGCAGAATTCTTGCTTATTTGATGTAAGTTGATATGTAATTGTACAATAAGAAACAAATAGCCTAAATTAGAATTAATTGCATATTATTCTGAATTCAGCAGCCTATTGTATTCTGCGTCCATCGCCTTTTTGTGGCAGCTGGAACTGGTGCCTCCTCATTTAAGTACACTTTGTACTCCATTTGTATCCTTTAAAAAATAAACACGTGAGTGTTATTTGTAAACATAATATATTTTCTGCAATAATATAGCTTGATCCAAACTGTAATATCAAGACATTTATAAAAATAATAACATCTGCGTGTTTGACAAAATAGTAGGAACATTAAATTAAGCACTTTTTTAAAGAAAATAAATGTTTTGGTCGTGGAAGACTCTGTTTTAAGGAATCTGTGTTTTACAGATTCAAGTCTTTCACACATAAAAAGACGCTCGGTTTTCTCCACCTAATGGCGTAACAGTGTATTTACAACAGCACCGCTAAACGAATCTTTTTAGAGAAAAGATTCGATTCACTTCGATGACGCGCTTCTTTGACGTCCTACACGATTAATTTTTGAATGCAACTGTCAGCAACCGTCTTCTGAAGGTGAAGTCCTGCTTTTTTTTGAATTATTTTATCGCTATAATGCTCTAAGTGAGTGTTCTGTTCTAAATCACTACACTGGTGTGTCTTTATAACACTAAAACAAATGGAATTTTTTTTTTCTTTTTTCGCTGTCGAGGATATGTTATAACAAGACCGGTACATAGGCCTACAGCTTATATCAAAACTGATTTTAAGAATTAACTATATAAAATGAGCTTTTTGTGCACTGTTAACAAAAACATTGTTCTGTTTTGTATTTTCACTGCTTATAATTGATATCAGTGTACTTTTTTTGTTACCTCAGAAGTCATTTTAAAACGTGCATGCTATTGTTTATTTAGTACTGACCTGAATAAACTATTTCACGTAACTTGAAAACTTTTTGCATTTGAAGATCAGGGTAAATTTTACTTATTTTGTCTTCTGGAAAACATGTACCTATGTTCTGTAGCCTCTAAAGGGCAGTACTAAATGAAAAAAATATGATATTTAGGCAAAATAAGAAAAATTTACACATCTCCATTCTGTTCAAATGTTTTCACCCCCGGGCTATTAATGCATTGTGTTTCCTTCTGGAGCATCAGTGAGTGTTTGAACCTTCTGTAATAGTTGCATGAGTCCCTCAGTTGTCCTCAGTGTGAAAAGGTGGATCTCAAAATCATACAGTCAATGTTGGAAATGTAATTTTTTCTTCTTTTGGTGTATATATAAACATTTGTCATGTTAAATAACTTATTCAAGTCAGTACTAAATAAAGAATAACATGCAAGTTTCATGATCTCTCTTATTTTGTTAAAATTATTAACATATTTGCATATTCTGCAAGCACAACTGTGTGTGTGTGTGTGTGTGTATAAATAAATAAATAAATATATATATATATATATATATATATATTTATGTTTATTTATTTATTTATGAATCAATTAATCATTCAATCTGTCTATCTTAGAAAATGACGAAAACATGGGTTCTGGTAGAATGGAGGGAGGAGCCACCCACCTACGACATTGTCCCTAAAAAGGACATACTAAAAAAAAAGTTTGAACCTGGGGATGTTGTGGATGTGGCCTACGAGGACGAAAGTTCACCAGCCACAATTATAGACATTGATGGTAAAAAGTAGAGCAAACAAGATTCAGTCATGATAGAAGATATGTATTTCCTTAAGTATTTTGTCCCTTTAGAGAACAAAGAAACCCTCAGGAGGAGGATGTTTAGGCTGGAGGGGAAAAGAAGAACACAGGCATGTGTGCCAAATACAGAAAAAAGAGTGGCAAAGAAAAAGAAAATGTACACTCCAACTCAGTCCCCATCATCTGATTCAGAGCCTCCAATGAAACATCAGGTAACAGGTTCAATGCTACTTTTCATTATGTTTTTTTTTTTGTTTTTTTGTTTTTTTTTAAATCACAAACAGTAATGACATTAAGGTCCCAATATTGTGTTCATCTTTAGGTCATTAACAGAAAGAATATTATGTTAATGCAAGGGATAAACAGCATGGACAGTCAAGCTGGAGAGTCAAGCCGGGAAACTCAGCTGGAGCAAGAAATTTGTCGACTACAGAAAGAAAATGAAAATCTACGTGCCTTGAATATATCTTTGCAGCAAAGTATTCGTTTTTTATATCTGTATTTCTCGGTGTCTATCCATCTATTTAGCAATGTATCTGTCAGTGTGGTTGTCTGTTAGTAGGCTAATCACTTTTAATTGAACTGAATTGAATTGTTATTATTATTATTATTTTTTTTTTAAGAAATTCTACCAATGCTTGAATCCATGGCCCCGAACATTACACTCAGAACAGATACTCTCAACAATCAAAAATCCCAAGAGAATTTGAGCCACAAAAATCCCCCTGAAAAGGTGAATAATAATATATTTGTTTGTTCATATATGTGACCCTGGACCACAAAACCAGTCTTTAGTAGCACCGGTATATTTGTAGCGTACGTTGTATGGGTCAAAATTATCGATTAGTAATTTTATTTTATTTTTATTCCAAAAAATCATAAGGATATTAATTAAAGATCATGTTCCAAGAAGATATTTTGTAAATTTTCTAGTGTAAATATATCAAAACATAGTTTTTGATTAGTAATGTGCATTGCTAAGAACTTAATTTAGACAACTTTGAAGGCGATATTCTCAGTATTTTGATTTTTTTGCACCCTCAGATTTCAGATTTTCAAATAGTTTAGTGTATCTCTTAACAAACCATACATCAATGAAAAGTTTATTTATTCAGCATTCAGATGATTGCTTATGACTGGTTTTGTGGTCCAGGGTCACATATATTCATGTACAGTGCTGTGCATAAGTCATAGAAGGCATGTTAACTTCATGTACAATTTACTTGGAACAAATTTGGTCAACCCCTTTGCCTTTAAAACAGCTGGTACGCTAAATCAAAAGATGCAATTTTTTAAATGCAGAATTTAACAAGACTTACACATTTGCACAGTAATGTATATATAGTCATTGTTACATGCTTTTAATTTTGGTGTCTTTAACTTTTTATTATTGTTGTTATTTTTTATTTCTTGTTTTCTTTTGTAGACACAGGGGCTAGGAATTAGTCCTACTGTCCTGGCAAGTTGTGGACGGGCTGGCACATCATGCTGTGCCATGGTTAAAGATCTGGCAGTAGCAGTGTTTGGACGAGAGATATTGGCCACTCATGGGCTGCCTGGAAGGGCTAGTAATGCAAATAAAGGCACTACAGCAAAGCCAGCTCTTGACCAAGACAAAGTAATGCTCATCTTGGGTGAGTTAAATGTCCTTTTTTGTACTTTTTTTTCTTTGCACAAAGGTTGTTACATTTAAAATAACATAATGATTTCAAAATTGTAATCATTGTAATCAATTTGTGAAATTGCATTTACAGACAGTACAGAAAAAATTTCCAGATGTTCCAATAAAGTTCATCAGGGCAGCACTCAGAGAAAAATTAAATGATGAACACAAGTTACGAGTAAGGTAATAATTTGTTACACAGACACACACACATTGAGTTTTCATGTTTTATGGGCACATTCCATATACACAAGGTTTTATACTAAACTACTATGGGATGATATTAGACTCAAAACGATTAATAGATGCACGCACAATTATCCATGTACTGGATCAATTTTATGCATGTATCTAACAATCCACAAACAAATGCCTTTCAATTTGAGTCTGTGGAATCCGGGATTAAATGATTGTGCAGCGATTTGTACAAATACAGACATGTTTGCGAATAAAAATGTTCTGTTCTGCATTAATATATCATACATTGCTCATGCAAAAAGGAATCAGTGCATTTGTGGATCAGGTGACACGCGTGCATTTATTGAGGTCTTGCTCGAGTCAATCTTGTTCAGTTCATTTGGATTTTGAGACTTGATTTTCGAGGTTTACAGCATTTCACGACGCCCACACACACAACTACCAGTGAACAAGGCCCAGTGCAATTCATTAACGTGTACGCGATTCGAAAAATTTGCAAATTTGCGTCACTACACTGATGTGAAAAATATTATAATTTGCATTAAAGTATCACAGTTTGTGCATGTGGCGATTAAAATGTTCATTTGTGGATCAGACGACACGCGTGCATTCATTCACATCTCTTCTGAATCAATTCTATTTGATTCATTTGAATTTTGAGACTTTCGTTCCGCCCTTTTAGCCTTGCCCAATCCACACACAGCTCGCGATCCACACGCAGCTGAGCCTAAGAAAATCGGCGACACGTGCGCATTCCATTGTGTACGCTTTTATGAATGTTACATTGTGTTTTATTTGTTTCTTTTTGGTTTGGCTATTCTCCCTGCCTGCTGAAATATAGTAAACAAGTTTTATTGAACTTGTTCTAGCAGAATGGCTTATATTAATTTTGTCAAACAAGAACTTCGTCATGGCACCTTTTTTCTGTACTTCAGCGGCACGTTGTCACTTATTCCTTCTTTGTATTATTATAATTATTATTATTATTACTATTATTATTTTATATCATTTTTTTATTTTTTTAAGTGCTATTATAGTCGCTTGTTTAAGCCATTAGTAGGCTAGTCGCACGTTTATATTAAAGTGTGATGCGATCAAGGAAAGCCCAACATATGGTGAAATGTAACCTTTTATTTGATACCATATGAAAGCTGGGTTCAAGCTCTTATTAAGTTTTTATTTCCGATTTTTTTTTAATCTATTTCTATTTTCCGATTTTTATTTTATCTATATCTATTGAACGTAACAATATGGCTATCTTAAGTTGGCTGATATAGATATGATTTCCAGGAATGGAATTTTGAGAAAAACGGGTTTAAAGTGAGACGGCTTTCACTTTCGCTTCACGGGTTTAACAAGATCTGTCTGTCAAATCAGGAGCGGTATACCGCATCATTACACAAATAGACTAACGTTTGTTTTCCGTTTTTTATCATGGCCATAGTCACCAAACTTTTGATCACCCCTTGTATGTTTAGATAGCACGAATAATGTAGCCTACCTTGAAATTTACATTTAGAAAAATGCGCGCAGCCCAACTGTTCACTGTGCATAAAAGTTCACTGGACTCTTCCTCTTTAGTAACTTACTTCATTCTTCATTTCTGGATGTGAAATAGTCAATTATAATACGATTAAGTGAGCAGCTAAGTTACAGTACTTAAGATTGCGTTGTTGTGCTCCGCCATCTCACGATATGAAAAATAAATAAAAACATTGCGTGCGACCTATTTTTCGAATTTCCTGAAAACGTCCCAGCGCTTTCCCAGATCGCATCACAACTGATTATATTAAACCAATTTATTGTTTATTACGTAAATCTATTATTTGTTATGTAAACCAGGCCTTTTACGCGCATTCCGACAAAAAAGGTCTTCTTCACATGTAAAATCATCCTCTTCAAATCCATAACATACACTCTCTCATTACTGTAAGTCGTAAGAAATTTCTCTCCTACTGCGAAGATGGCGAATCAGCATCATCAACTTCATCTTTGCAGCCGACACTGACTCAGAAAACAGTTTAGCAATAAGTACATGAAATATACGTTATTTTTTCCCCTAGACATTCATTGTCATTCCTTTAGTCAGCAAGCTTTATTCGTCCACTTGAGCACGGAATAGGCTATAAAAGGCTCACTGGTTTAATATAGTATAATTAATTTAATATAAACGTGCGATTACTAATGGCTCAAACGAGCGACTACAACAGCACTAGCACAATGGAATGCGCACGTGTGACTGGGGCTATAGTGCCATCTAGTGGTCGCCGATTTTCTTATAGGCTCAGCTGCGTGTGGATCGCGAGCTGTGTGTGGATTGGGCAAGGCTAAAAGGGCGGAACGAAAGTCTCAAAATTCAAATGAATCAAATAGAATCGATTCAGAAGAGATGTGAATGAATGCACGCGTGTCGTCTGATCCACAAATGAACATTTTAATCGCCACATGCACGAACTGAGATACTTTAATGCAAATTATAATATTTTTCACATCAGTGTAGTGACGCAAATTTGCGAATTTTTCGAATCGCGTACACGTTAATGAATTGCACTGGGCCTTGTTCATTGGTAGTTGTGTGTGGGCGTCGTGAAATGCTGTAAACTGCGAAAATGAAGTCTCAAAATCCAAATGAACTGAACAAGATTGACTCGAGCAAGACCTCAATAAATGCACGCGTGTCACCTGATCCACAAATGCACCGATTCCTTTTTGCATGAGCAATTTATGATATATTAATGCAGAACAGAACATTTATTATTAGCAAACATGTCTGTATTTGTACAAATCGCTGCACAATCATTTAATCCCGAATTCCACAGACTCAAATTGAAAGGCATTTGTTTGTGGATTGTAAAATACATGCATAAAATTGATCCAGTACACGGATAATTGTGCGTGCATCTATTAATCGTTTTGAGTCTAATATCATCCCATAAACTACAAGCTTGTTTCCTCATTGGGACCAAAAAAATTATATTACTTTACTTGTGGGGATATAACATGTGGGGATTACCAGGACTACGCGCACACACACACACACACACACCATTTTTTAAAACATTAATGCATCTTTTTTTTTTTTTTTTTTTTTAGGAAAATGGAGTAGATATCTGGCTTCAGCAAAATTTGGCTGTGAATTGGACTCCATTTCACTCTTTCTTTTTTATTAAAATCTTTGACAATTTCAATAAATTAAATAATTTGTGAAAATACATTGTTTCGTTGTGAAGTTGTTTCTCCTGCATGTATCTTGCAGAAGACAACTGGCAACTAGCAACAACCTACATAACTTCATATCTGTCCTGCATACTAATCCTGCAGGAACTGCATGTTTTAAATAGACCTATACGAATGTAATTTCTGGAGAAAATAATTCCTGCATATAATTTTCCTTCATAGAATTCCTGCAGGTATTTCTTCAGGAAAATGAGCTAAAAATCCTGTAGGAAATCTGCATAGTATTCCTGCGGGATTCCTGCAGTTTGTTTTGTAAGGCTTGTTACATGACCGCTTTCCCACCATAGGCAAATTTTAAATGAATAATTTCATTCATAAATACGGAACGATCAACTATTTTACGAGACGGTACCTGTATGTGCCTTGATGTCATCTAAAATCCATCTTTTAATGCACTAAATCGCTAATCTTTGGTCCGCGTGGAGTTGATGGCATTGGGGAAACGATTGCCCCTGCTGATACGCCAGTGGTAATATATTACCGTCCTACATGCGTGCGGTGATTAACCATTTGGATGGACTTCTGGCCCATATCAATGAGCTGATAACCATTGATAACGCCCATTCAATCGAGTGATACATTTGAATTTGCATTGATCAACTTCTACACTTGATTGTTTGCACTTTTTGGGGACAGATGGTAATTTGCATGAAAGACACAGCCTCTATTACACCCTCTACTGTGAGGAAAATATCTCTAACCTCTCAGGTTCTGTTTACCAAAATTAGTAGTATACAGTAGTTACTTCTTGTGAGAATGAGACCATTGTACCAGGTGCACAAAGACAGTTCAAATGATACCTAACATGACTATGAATATCACTCGTATCCATGTAGAACATTATATTATATGCAGTTGATGCAGCTATGGACCACAAGTGAGAGGAGATGGGTGAGGGGAAGTGGATGGAAAGAATAGGTGAAAAGAGACTTTTCTCACATCTTCTCTCAGTGAGATGCGGAAACAAATGTCTTTATCTTAATACACTGTGTGTGCATTGTCTGCCTCAGAAAAAAAAGTGTCTGAGGTTCTGTAAACCTTACAAACACTAATAGTGTGTTAGTGCATCTAAGCTTATGAAAAGAATGCATGTTCAGAAATGCTGTGAAACGTCTGTCTCATTCACATATTGTTAGTTTATGCAATGTTATGCATAAAGATGACCCACATTAAAAATGTTTCATATGTTTTAAGAACAGATACAACTCAGAAAAAAGAATTACGGGGACTGGGACGGCTAACTTTTCCTGAACGATTCACCACAGGCTGGGCAATTGCAGCACCAGCACCAGTGGCAGGTGCTTCTCCCTGAGATGACATCCATCACTGCAGGTGACAGGGGGGCTGTAGGAGGTGGAGCTATTATCGAATTCCCGAGCTGTCTGCATCTTTACTGTCTGACCCTGTTGTAAAGGTGGAAGGGTGTGGGCATTGTGATCATAGTATGCTTTGCTTTCCTTTCTCCTCCTGATCAGCACTGCCTTGACGCTACGGCATACAGAAGCTGTCATTCTTTCTTTCAACTCAGGAAGAAAAGTTCTTGTACGCCTGGAGAAAAGGAGTTGGGCAGGAGATGGCAGGTCAGTGTGTGGAATATTATGCAGATGGAGTAATGTAGCCTGTATGTCTCTGCGCTCCCTATGGCACTTCTTCAGCAAATGTTTTGGCGGATCGCACGGCACACTTTTCAAGGCCATTAGACTGTGGGTAGCGAGGGCCACTCTGAATGTGCTTGAAATCCCATGCATGTGCAAAATCTGTAAATTCATGGCATACAAACTGGTGTGCATTGTCCATCATGACAATCTAGACAATCTGTCTCTTGAGTTTCGAAATTATTGTGACACTCCTCATGTCAGGTAGATGGTCGTTGAAACCAACTAGAGAACGAGTCTACTAGAATCAAGTGCATTTTGCCATGCCAGTCAAATATGTCTGCAGAAGTGAACATCCAGGGGAGGTCAGAAACATTGTGCAGCTGCATAGGTTCTCTTGAGTGATGGGGGCTTGAGAGCATTATAAGAAGCACAACGAGAGAGTGCTCTCTCTATATCACCATACATTGTGGGCCAGTACATTGTTTCTTTTGCCCTTTGTTTTGTGGCCGCCAGACCTGGATGGCTTGGTGTAGCTGAGTCACATAGTAACTTTGTAGTGATGTTGGTATTAGGAGTCTCTGTCCACGAAAGATCAGTCCATTCTCAACAACAAATTCCTCTCTCATGGCAAAGAATGGGCGGAGATCATGTGGAAGCTCTTTGAAAGAGCTTGGCCAGCCATGCATTATCATATTAACAAGTCTTTGGCATGTCGGATCTGATTTAAGTACAGATCGGAGCTCTTCTGTCTGTTGTGACAAGAGAACCTGAAGCGTCATTACTGCAAGTCATCCAAAAGAGGAGGCTCAGTGGAAGGGAGATGAGCATGTGATAGGGCATCAGCAACAAAGAGTTCCTTTCCCTGTTTGTAGATTCTATCAAGACTGTAGCTTGAGCATCATGCTTTGAATACATGCTGATTGCAGTGTGTAATGGCTTTTTTAAGATTGTGATGAGAGGTTGGTGATATGTTTCCACAGTCACGGGTCGACCGTAGATGAAGTCATGAAACTTCTGTGTTGCAAACACCAAGGCTAACATTTCCTTTTCAATTTGGGCATATCAGTAGGTGTTAAAGCGTGTCAGGCAAAAGCAGCAGGAGCAACCTCCTAAAGACATATAGCGCCCAGTCCATGTTGGGATGCATTAGCTGAAAGAACAATGGGTTTAAAGACATCAAAGTATTGCAGAACTGGATTAATGCTGTGTGGATTAATGCTGGTTTAATGCCGTCAGAAGTCAGGAGATGACCTACATAGGAGACAGAGGTGACACAAAATTGGCACTTATCAGGGTTTAATTTCATGTTACAGGCATATTTTGTGAAGTATCTGTTTCAATTGCTCATCATGTTCCTGTAGTGCACGCCCCCAGACAAGGATGTCATCTCCCATGATCTGACATGGTTGTCCGTCAAAGAGATGCTCTATGGATCACTGGAATACTTCACTGCCAGTGGAGATTCCTTAAGGCATGCGCAGGAATCTGTACCTGCCAATGGGTGTCATGAATGTGGTCAGCTTTGATGATGCCTTATTTAAAGGTATTTGCCAAAATCCACATTTGGCATCGAGGATACTGAAAAAACATTGTAACATACACCTGGCATGTCAGTTATGACCTGTTCAATAGTTTTCAATGGATGATGGTGGCCTTAAGAGCACCTTGTTGAGATGCACTGGATCTATGCATATCGTTATAGTGGCGTCTTTCTTTTTGGCAATGACCATGGCAGATACCCATTCCATGGCATCAGATTCATGGGGTAATGACGGCCAGTTTAGTCATCCTCTCTCAAGCTCTGCCATGACTTTTTTCTTCATTGCAATGGGTACTTTCTTGGGTGCACATACAGTGGGCACTATTTACTCACATATAATAACTGACAGGCAGTTTGCCAAGCACTGTGGTGTCAAACAGATCACTGAATTCCTGTACCTCTGGTTCTTGGTTTTGCACTATATGCACATGTGGTCCTAACTGTATCAGACCCATTGCTATGCTGTCTTGCAATCCAAGCAGTGGTCTCACATTATGATCTACAACATGGAATTTGAGTTGGCTTTGTTCACAGTCTAATATTGTGGTGCCCTCAGTGTTGATAGTTTGCCCACTATATGCAATGAGTAGGGGTGTGACGAGACACTTATCCCACGAGACGAGACGAGACACGAGACTGGGTTCACGAGAACGAGACGAGATTTTTCAACTTTTCTTAAGAAATCCTCAATGATGAAATGTATAGGGAAAATAGTATTTTGTTCAACTGAAAAAGACAAAATGCAAAAAAAAAAAAAATGTAGGTGCATTTTAAACTTTATGAAATTAAACTTCTATTTTAATGAATTATATGCAGTAATAAACAACATTTAAACAAGAGCTTCACGATTCTGGATAAATTGAGAATCCCAGTTATTTTTAATAAATTGGAGATAACGATTCTCTCACGATTCTGGAGAAAAAAAGATTAGAAAACTAAACAAAATAACGTAATTTACTAGTGGTTCTGAAATTGCTCAAGTCTTTTAAAAATATATATTTAAAAAAAAAAAAACATCCAATGAAGGAGTCAGTGTCTTCACTTCATTAAGACTTGTTTGACTATTGAGATCTCCTGAATGAATGATTCAATGACATACTCTTTTTAAACGGGCAGTTGTCGCCACCTCCTGGCGGAAGAGGATAAGCGTTACAATACATACAAGTGTTAAAATACTTTCGGTTTGATCGCTACTGGAGACAATAAGTGTTTATACCTATGAACTTTTTTTAACTATGAACTTTTATCCCAGTGCTTCTATTATTTAAATGTCTGTAACACATAAATAATGATTATAATGTGGTTAAAAAGACTGTTTGTGTTGCTCTTTTTGCGTTCACATTACATAACATGGGCAGCGACAAAACGTGCTTCTCATGCTCCACTGACACTGGCGATGTGAAACAGTCCTAATAGACATAGCTAAATCGTTGTCATTCGGGAGTAAGATCGCATGGGTGTTTGAAACGAGATCTTGATATTTTAAGGATTAATCGTGCATTTCTAATGTAAAGACTGCAGAATGTTTTATGGTGATCTTGTCACACCCCTAGGAATGAGATTTTATTTTTCAGCAGTGTTTATGTGAGCTGAGGGTACAATGAGGTTTAGCTGTCGGACAGATATAATGTTACATTTCGAACCTTGTTGTTCGAAATGTCTCACCCTTCTGAGAGACATCATCCACTGTCTCGCAATAGAAGGTGTCCTCAGGGACATCCAGAGTTGTGTACAGTTCATTCACTCGATTAGATTTAGAGTTTCTGAATTGCGCTGCAGTTCGCTTAGGGTAATAATTACGACTCTGGGACTGTGGTGCTGTTTTGTGTAATGGAGCCGATCTGCAGCACTTTGCAAAGTGGTTCCATTTACCACAGTTGTTGCATTTTTTTAATTGAAAGCAAAACACTTGAGTTCATCAGGGGCATGGTATCTGTTGCAGTTGATGCAGTGATCTTGTATGGTACATACTTCAGCTTTGTGTTTCAGTTCTTTTGTGCTCTTTTCAGATTGCTCATATAACAAGCATATATTAACTGCGGAACCCAGAGTGAGCTTTTTCTTGTGGATCAGTTCACTGAAAAAAATTATTCTTTTGACCAACTTAAAAAAATTACTGTAAATTATTACAGCAAAATTTATTAGTTTTCCTCAAACTGTACCTTTAATTTGGTTGAAACTTTAAAATTTAATTTAACATCAATCAAAATAGTTCTTCTGCCCAAGAGACAAAATTACACTCACACAACGTCAAAATATTTGTTATTAGAGAGACCAAGAATATATATATATATATATATATATATATATATATATATATATATATATATATATATTTTTTTTTACTTTGGTACAACTTCAATTTTTATTTTGGAAAAACCTACTTTTTAACCTACTAACATCCAAGTATAATTTTTACTTTTGACTAAATAAAAAAATTGAATTTTGTTACAAGCTATTTTAATTATATTTACTCAAGTCAAATTTCTGATTCAGTACAAACTATTTAATGATACCCTAAACAATTTATTTTCTTTAGTCATGACTCACAAGACAAAACTTTACTTAATGTAGGTCAATACAGGTGCATCTCAAAAAATTACAATATTGTTTTTTCTGTAACTTAACTGAAACTTTAATATATTCTAGATTTATTACATGTAAAGTAAAACATTTCAGAAGTTATTTTTTGTTTTAATTTCTGAGGATTAGAGCTTACAGTATCTTAAAATATTAGAATATTTACATTTGAGTTTCATTTAATGATCATCCCTACAGTATACATTCCGGCTATCTCATGTTCTTTGAAACCACAATAATATGGAGGACTGCTGACATGGCAATGGTCCAGAAGACAATCACTGACACCCTCCACAAAGAGGATAAATCACAGAAGGTCATTACTGAAAGGGGTGGCTGTTTACAGAGTGTTGTATCAAAGCATATTAAATGTCAAGTTGACTGGAATGAAGAAAATGCTTTGGAAAAGGTGCACATGCAACAGGAATGACTGCAAGCTTGAGAAAACTGTCAAACAAAGCCAATTCAAACACTTGGGAGAGATTCACAAGGAGTGAAGTGAAGCCGGAGTCAGCGCATCCCAGTCACCATGCTCAGATGTCTTCAGGAAAAGGACTGCCAAGTCACTTCTGAAACAGAAACAATGTCAGAAGCATCTTACCTGGGTTAAGGAGAAAAAGAACTGGACTGTTGCTCAGTCGTCCAAAGTCCTCTTTTCCTATAAAAGTAAATTTTGAATTTCATGTTGAAATCATGATCCCAGACTCTGGAGGAAGTCTGGAGAGACACAGAATACAAGCTGCTTCAAGTCCAGTGTGAAGTTTCTGAAGTCAGTGATGATTTGGGGTGTCGTGACGCCTGCTGGTGTTGGTCCCTTGTGTTTTATCCAAAGTCAATTCAGCCGTCTACCAGGAGATTTTGGAGCAGTTTATGCTTCCATCTGCTGACAAGCTTTATGGAGATGCTGATTTCTTTTTCCAGCAGGATTTTAGTACCTGCCCACAGTGCAAAAACCACTTCCAAGTGGTTTGCTGACCATGATATTACTGTGCTAAATTGGCCAGCCAACATGCCTGACCTGAATATCTAAATTTTTAAGATATTTTCTAGAGAAAGATGAGAAACAGCCGATCCAACAATATACAGATGATCTGTAGGCTCAATAGTGACACAGGCTGATTGCTTCTATGCCACACCTCAAAGATGCTGTAATTTGTGCTAGGACCAAGAAATTTGCTGTAATTTGTGCTGCTGACCAGGTATTGAGTGTATAAATGAACATACTTTAAAAAAAAAAAAAAAACTTCAACTTTTCTGTTTTGCAAATCTGATTTTGATTGATCTTAGTAAATATTCTAATATTTCGAGATACTGGATTTTTGACTTTCATGAACTGTAAATTCTAATCCTCAAAATTAAAACAAAAAAACTTTTGAAATTTCAACTGATATCATCCTAAAATGGCTTTAATTACTCATTGTTGAGTTCGGTCTGTCGCTCCTTGGCATGCTTAGTTCCTCATTCTGCCTCTTTTGTGCTTGGCCCTGCAATTGCTGCTTGCAGCTATATTTTTTTCTCTGTATCTACTTTTTACACTGTTTACACTGTGTGCCTTTTTCCTAACCCCCTGACGACCCACCTCCTGTTCATATGCATGAAATAAATCTTATTTGTAATGCAGAAAGACACTGGGTTAGAATTTTTATATATATCAAATTATGTTAGAGCTTCAATGCAGAAAATGCTTCGTTTAGAGCCCCTATGAACACTAACACTGTGTTATAAAGCTCTAAACTAACCGTGCACTGCACTGAAGTAATGTGCTTAAAATATCTAAGAAGTGTCTTTCTGCATTGCAAATAAAATTTTATTTTATACATGAGAAACATTTTGAATTTTGGTCAGCTTTCCTTTTAACATTGCATAAACCAACTTTCTCTGATAGAGAAAACAGCTTTACAGGATATGCATGGATTCTCTCCATTTGTTCGTGGTCAGACAAGGCCTCAGAAGCAGACTTGTGGATAGACGAGACCTCTGGAGCAGAATTGTGGACAGACGAGACCTCTGGAGCAAATTCATGGACAGACGAGACCTCTGGAGCAGATTCGTGGGCAGACGAGGTCTCTGAAGCACAGTGTGCAGCCCACACACACCAAATGGCTAACGCCATTGGGGGAAGAGCAGCAGCGGATGGCAGGACCTCTTTAATTGTTGGGTTTAAAGGCACTGAAGCCACTGGAATGCTTGCAGCCTGCACAGACACTAGTGGTGGGTCCAACACGCTGGCCATCATGATAGGGCGTGACTTTTGGGTGTCAGACGAGACGTGACGAGGCTCTGGGAGGTCAGACGAGACGTGACGAGGCTCTGGGAAGTCAGACGAGATGTGACGAGGCTCTGGGCGGACAGACGAGACGTGACTTGACTCTGGACGACCAGCTGTGATGTGACTTGACCCAGGAACAACAACAATAACTTGATCAACTGTAACTTGACTTGGCTCATAAAGATCAGCTGCTACTTGACTTGGCTCATGAAGATCAGCTGTGACTTGACTTGGCTCATGGAGATCGGCGTGACTTGGCTCCTGGAGATCAGCTGTGACTTGACTTGGCTCATGGAGATCAGCTGTGACTTGACTTGGCTCGTGGAGATCGGCTGTGACCTGACTTGGCTCATGGAGATCAGCTGTGACTTGACTTGGCTCAGGAACAACAGCTTTGACTTTGCTTGACTCAGGAACGACAGATTTGACTTTGCTTGACTCAGGAACCACAGCTTTGCTCAAGTGTTTGTGGGTCTTGTTTTAGTCTGAAAAGTATTTTTGTTCTGTCCATACCTGACCAGTATCCGTCGGAAAAGCTGCTGGACCCTTTTGCGACTGAGTATTCTGTAACGTAGTGAGGGAGACGTGAAGTGAGCAGATCCAAATGCAAGCTTTTATTAGATTCGGACAAAGACAAAGACATGGTCACAGACAGGCAGGGTTGAATAACAGAAGACAGGTGCAGAGAAGGCAAGACGTGAGAGTAGTCCGTGAAGCAGGCGAGGGGTGATGAACGGCGAACATAATCCAGGAGGCAGGAGGTAATCCGATAAACGAGCGAGATATCCACAAGGCAGGCGACGAGACAGATGAAACGGGCGAGAAAGCTAAACACTGGGAACTAGGGAACTCAATACGCAACAGCAATCCAAAACACCACAATACTCTGTGACGTGCAAGGGGAAATCCGAGGCTTAAATAGAGCGCCTGATTGGATACAGGTGTTAGCACAATCAGTGCGATGGGTGATGGGAAACGTAGTCTGGGGTGTGATGGAACAGTCTGTGTAGTGTGAGATGTTAATGAAATGCACAGCGACCTCTGGTGGTGGGCAGACCAGACAGGATTCATAACAGTATGTAAACTTGTGACCACATCTAAATCACCTAAGTGAATTACCTCAATCATCAAGGCAACATCGTAGTAGAATGCTGGAAGATGTTCCTTCACATTTCCCACAAACACCAGAATTCCTGGCCACACTATCTTCACTGACACTAGGCTTTAAAAATAGATAACATTTTTACAAACATATTTTTTTTCTTCTACTTTACATGGAATAAACTATCAATTACCCAAATATAGATAAACATCCCAAAATCCATGAAAATTAATAAAGGTACCTTTATTTTTTTCTCATCTTGCCTTGTAAGCTTCTCTCGCACATTTTCATGAAGAATGTTCCTGTATTTACCATGGCTGGCACAACAAAGCTGAAGCCCCTATCCTTGGGTTTGTTACCTGTAAAATATACAATAATTAGCGGGGGATCTGTAAATGCACAGGTGGGAATATATTACTTGCAAATGGAAAAGATTCAAATAATTTAAAATCCATAGGTATAGTGACCTAATTGCACTTTTAGCTGGTAATGTGTGATCAGGGTGAGCTGACTGGGCAACAATTCATTAAAAAACTAACATCACCTCTTCAGTACTGGTCTGTGTTTCCATACTGTATCTCCAGTAACAAATATTTACTGATCCTACAAAATGAATGAATAACTCCAGATAAGTACAAAAATATTACATACTACAAACACAAGCAGTAACGGAACATCTCGCTCTTCAAATGCAAAAAGAAAACAACAACATTATGTCTAGAGGTGGCTGATATATTGAATATTACTGGTTGGTATAATATTGATTATATACATTCAATATTACAAGATCAGATCTTTTTTTTTTTTTTTGTGGAGATGAGACAGAAAGTGAGTGAGCGCAACTGCACCATGTGTCGGCGGACTGTCCACAAGCCTATTGGCGCTGACACAGTAGCGTTAAATTGAATTTTAAATCTTCTCTTTAAAATAAAACATAGTATTTTCAGAAGCCAAATTTCTTGGTCACGCGATCACATTCCGTCTTTATTAGTTTTAGTCTAGTTTTAATCTACGAAAACTCATTGCATTTTTGTCAGCTTTTAGTCATTACTTTTAATCAAACTGCAGTTACCAACATTTATTTTGGTAGCTATTTTAGTCTTCAAACAAATGATAATTAATTCTTTAGACCAAATCAAAGCTTATGGTAAATTTGAATCAAGGATTGAATTTGGGAAAACTTGAATAAATTATGACAATTTTCTTTTTTTGGGTGAACTATCCCTTTAACAATATGGAAAAATGGAAAAAGGAGTACTTATTATACTTGTACTTTTACTTATTATTATAAAATTATTATAATTATAGTTGTTCATTTATATATATATATATATATATATATATGTGTGACCCTGGACCACAAAAACAGTCTTAAGTCGCTGGGGTATATTTGTAGCAGTAGCCAAAAATACATTGTATGGGTCAAAATTATTGTTTTTTCTTTTATGGCAAAAATCATTAGGATATTAAGTAAAGATCATGTTCCATGAAGATATTTTGTAAAATTCCTACTGTAAATATATGAAAACTTAATTTTTGATTAGTAATATACATTGTAAAAACTTTATTTGGACAACTTTAAAGGCGATTTTCTCAATATTTAGATTTTTTTGCACCCTTACATTACAGATTTTCAAATAGTTGTATCTCAGTCAAATATTGTCCTATCCTAACAAATCATAAATCAATGGAAAGCTTATTTATTCAGCTTTCATGAATGTATAAATCTCAATTTTGAGAAATTGACCCTTATGACTGGTTTTGTGATCCTGGGTCACACATATATATATATATATATAGAATTATAGGCAGAATAAGACAAATACGCTAGAGATACAAATTAAATTCATTTTTCTGATACAGTAAGTTTAATTAACTTTCGGAAACAGACACTACAGTCTAGACTGGGTAATAGTGGGGGTAGATGTTAAAATTTATATTGTACATTTAAAAACACAGAATAGAGAATGCTTGCTGTGACATGAACTGCCATAACTGCTGTCGTGACCGAAGTGAAGCACAGACCTAACATGAAGCGCAAATTTATGCTTTTCAGCTTGAAACAACACAATGGCGAAAGCAGCTCAATGAAAATAAACTTCAAAATCTGGCTTTGTTGTTTGTATTTATTATGTATTACAGATTCATAATTTCTGATCCACGTGAATTTGTAAGTGCTCACGCTATGAATAACACATTTAGAAATATAATTTAATCTATGATATGACTCGTTACGATCACTGTCTTTGTTCATAAAACAACTTATTGCACTTCATCCCTTAATGAAATTAGGACAATATGATATATGATTAAATACATCAGCGTTTCCCAATTACAGTCCTCACGTACCGTCGCTCTGCATATATTGCATATGGCTTTCTTATTTAACCTGATTCATATAACCAGCTAGTTCGCACGCTTTCTGAGAACAGAAAAAGTGGAGCCTGTGCAAGAGATCACACTTCTGGCCTTGGTCTATCAGCGCGATTCCACCTATCCCACCTTCCAACTTTAAATTAATCGACAACGAATTGTGACTACCTGGTAAAACGGGACATCTGGTGATTCTATCCCTAACCCTTTAGGTGCTGAGGCCATTGTTTCAAATTGCAAGTTCACGTTTTGTTAGCCTATCTTTCCATTACGGCCGCCATGCTGAGACTAGACATGCAAATGCCTCTTATCCAACTGCAATCTAATGACAGAGACGCACATTTTGAAAGAGGACAGATAGCCAGTTAGGATGTATTTTCAATGTCCGGTAGTCCTCAAATAACATTCTCGTCCCTTCTCGTCTTGTTAACGAAGAGGCTGCATAAGTTTCGTCATACTTTTTATCATCAGATATTAGTTTTAGCTCGTCAACGTCTCATCTTCGTCACAGAAAAAAATGTTCATTAACGAATATTTTTCGTCGTTGTCTTCGTTCACGAAATTAACACAGTCTGTGTTAACCAATCAGGAGCTTGCTCTAGTAGTGACGTGTTACGACGTAGCGAGCGGAGGGAGAAATCCGAAACAACAATGGAGGACAAAATCATCGTCGCTGTACGATACATCTTCGTACTTTTATAGAAACAGGAATAAAAAGGATCTTGCTTAGAAGAAAGTGAGTGAGGAGGTCGGAAAATCTGGTAAGCTGTAAAAAACGCTCCTTACCCAGTTTGAGCAATATACATATTGACGGACTGATCTGATGGACCCAGACACGGCGCCTAACGAGTCTACGCCGTTTTTCAGCCTTCCATAGCGCATAAAGCGCAGCTACCCTCTTAGTGTTATTTTTTTCTTTGCCTAATCTTAATTTGACACTTATGGACCAGTGAGGAAATCTTCACCACAGGCCTGTTGCACTTTGGTTCTTCCTTGGGCTCCTTACTGGTCCGTGTGTCCTAGTCTGTCCCTGTAGTTAGTGTGCACGCTGTATAGTGTTATTTGCTTTAAAGCTTGTGAATATTGCAGATGACCAAAGACTTCAATTTTAGGGAATGAAGCAATAGCAGATCCTGTCTGTCCTTCAGTAACATAATTTGATTCATAAAAATGACCAACATCATTTCTTCACCATAATGCAGTTTTGATTTAACACATCTCCATCTTTCAGTGAAACATCAGACCTAGTAGACATTAAATCAGAGGATATTTATGAATGTGAGTGTTCTTAACCAGTGTCCCCAAGTAGGAGGAAGTAATAGTCAACTTCTATTTGTTTTGTTTACAAAGAATCTTTCATCTTTATTGTAGATTACTGGGGTAATTAAAAACTCACATCATAACATTAAACAGCAACAAAAATGACATTCATTAAATTACAATATTGTGTGGATACAGAGGCTTTGAAAGCTTTCTTTTTGCATTAAGAAAAATGCTTCATAATTGCTGATTGTTTATGTCTACTGAAAAGTCTTACCAACATTTTACATACAGCACAATAGGGCACAGAAATATTTTGGATAGGCAACAGGCCTCTAGCTAATAAATAAAGTGAAAATGTCAAAGCTACTTTCTGGTTCTATGGAAGATCTACATGAATTGACAAAGTACAACAGATTAAGTGATTTCAAAGATTTGAGCTTTTCATTCTACTTTCTTTTTCCATTCCCTTACATAATCCTAAAATAGAAGATATTTACATCTTTTTAACCACAGTTTTGAATCTACTGTAAATCAGGGGTTTCCAAAGACAACGACAGCAGACCCCACTTTTGTAAGTGTATATGATGGGATTAGGTTCAGGTTCCTTTGTAAAAACAAAACAAAAACAAAACATGAAAACACGCAGACCAATACAATTTCAGTTGGACAAAATGACTTAAGATGACTGGTAGATATATGTGCTTCTCTACAGTATGACAGGAAGAATTATGAACAGGAGACTGGGTGTACAGTAAAAAATAATTAAATAAAATAAAACCATGGACCCGCATTACATTAAGAACTGGTCATAGCATGGAGAGCTAGAGTCTTTGAAGTGGTTGTAGGGGTCCATTCTGCTTAGAACTGCCAGACAGAGCCAGCAGAAATACTGCTTGCAGGAGGAGCAGGTCATCTTGTTGCAGCCATGTACCTTCTAAAAAAAGAAAAATGTAAAGAAGGAGCACAAAATGCAGTTTTGAAAAGTTCTACATAACAAGAAATATAATTTACTGGACTTTTTCAGAGATTACCTTTAATGTAGTTTAATATAGTTGTTTGTGAATGTAAAAGGCCTGGCCTGCAGTGTTTCAAAATCAGTACATGAGTTATTATGAGCACTTAGTCCACAGGAGTTACTGTCTTCCAAATTAATTTATTGTTACCTGCACACTCTATTAAGGAGTGTCACATAAAACATAACCCTAGTCCTGTGCACGTTTTTGCATTGGAAAAACATCAGACGGGGGCAGTGGTATGGGGAATGCAAGGTTATGAAACGCGAGTTGAACTTATTTTAATTTGAGTGCCGCACTTTTACAATACTTTTTACAATACTATTTAACATGTGAGACACAAGTATGAAACACATTTGTCAAGTACTGGAAAAGCAGTGCAGTGGAATGTAGAAACCTGTAAAGAACTCTCGCTGGATGTTTGATACTTCATGTTTACATGATGGTGACGAACTGAAAGCTGCAATACAAAAACATTTACTGTTTGCTGTGAAAAGTTAAAGGCTGGGACACACCAAGCCGACTTCAAAGAACTAGCAGCGATGAAATTCACTCACTCAGTGTGAGAGAGAGCCGCTTTGCTGCACAAACTACCATGTGTTGCGTGCTCTTAAGTGTGGTTTCGGTAACTTATATTGACAGAGAACTTTCAGTTTTATAGATCTTTATTATTCAAATATTTTTATTGATTTTTATTATTACTACTTAACTTACATATTTCACACCAAAACACAACTACAAACATGTACACACCCTTTGAGAAAGGAGAAAAAAAAGGGGGTCAATTATGATAAATTATGAAATAGTGGCCCATGACAGTTCAATATAAGATAAAAAGGGCTGCCAGACCCTATAAAACTTTCCAGAGGAGCCTCGATTAGTATACTTGAGATGCTCAAGATAAGACATCACCTCTACTACCCAGTATTTGTGAGATGGTGGCCTTGCCTTCTTCCAACTGAGAAGAATCAGGCATCTAGCCAATAGTTAGGAAAAGGCAAATATTTCTAGCTGATTAGCGGATAAATGAATTTCTTCCGATACTACGCCGAAAATGGATGTCAAGGGATTAGGGTCCATATCTTTGTTACATATAGATGAAAATGTTCTGAAGATGTCGATCCAAAAACCTTTTAATTCTGGGCATCCCCAGAACATATGACTTAAATCTGCTGGTTCCAAACCACATCTGGGGCAAGGTGAGTCTGACCCTGGATACATTTTAGCCAGCTTGCTCCTAGACAGATGGAGCCTATGAAGCACCTTAAATTGTAAAAGTCCATGTCTGATACGTACAGAAGAAGAGTGTACTCTACTGTAATTCTATTGTGGACTGCCAGGCTGTATCTGATATTTCTATTCCCAGTTCCTCCTTCCACTGCCTCCTTATATGATCTAGAGATGGGGAGGTGGTTCTTTGAATAATCTCATATAGAATAGACATTATACCCCTTTGAAAAGGGTCCATATTTAACAACTCATCTACCCAGGCCCCTTCTGGTTGATTCAAAGAAGGAGAGAAATGTTTTTTAATGAAGCTACCGACCTGTAAGTATCTAAAAAAATATACTGAGGGATCTCAAAGTCTGTTCTTAACTGTTGGAATAAAATAAATGTACCATCTTTGAAAAGGTCCTTAACACAGCTAATTCCGTTTCTGGCTCCTCCATTGCTTCCACTCTGGCAGTAATGTGCTCAATGGCACTGCGTAACTCTGTCTGGAGCTGGTCAATTTAGCTGCAGAGTTCATTTGATTGAGCAATGACCTTTTCTTCAATTTTTAAAGTCAAGTTCTCTTTCAGTGAATGAAATGCTTGAAGAACCATGCTGTTGTCACTCCCTGAAACTGTTTCTTTCTTTGAAGCCGCATGCAGTTCGGAGCTAGTGTTAGCATGATGGCTAATAGCAGATTCTACCATTCTGGGGTTGCTCAAACTTTGTTTAGACAATAGGACACTGACTGTTAAGCACTTAATATCCAATAAAGGCAGCTGTATTGCAATAATGCATATAAATAAGAGCGATATAAACAACATTTTAAGTTCCTCATGAGGAGCTCAGAAACACTTCATTTTCACAGGGTGCCGCTCCAACCAGAAGCCTGGACGCCGACATCTTTCATATTACTTTGGTCACTATGGTTACTGGTAAGGAATACGGACTTAACTCCCGCTGCACATTCATACAGATAGTATTCGAGACGTTTCTGTTAGTTGCTGTGTGAATGGGACATTTCGAGACTCACACCTGTAAGTAAATGTGGTTGTAAGACCCAAAAACTGACAGTATGAATGTAGCCTGTAAGTAGGGCTGGGCGATATGGCAAAAATGTAATCTCGATAATTTTTCCCCATATTGAACGGTAACGATATATATATTTCGATATAAGCTGTTAATGCTGCCAGCTTTAAAAGAGTATCCCAACAATGACTGAAGCCACAAAAATGAAAGGGTTCATTAAATTACATTTTAAAGTATAGTTTATTAACAAAAACAGATGACAGATTTGGCCTTAAAAATTAAAAAAAATAAATAAAAGTTGTGACAAAGTATGGTAAATCAGTAAATGTACAAAATGTAAACAAAATTATTGTAAAAACATAATTTGTAACACAATTAGACCACAGTGTCTGACTTTAAGAGGTAGGTCAAATGTGCAAAACATAAAATTATACAACTTCTAGCTAGTGAACACAATTTGTAAAACTTTCACATTATTATCTTATTTATTTATCTATTTTTTGCCAGAAAAACTAGTCTGTGAACAGTGTCTGGCATTAAGAGGTACATTAAATGTGCATAATGTAAACAAAAATTTTCAACTTCTAGCAAGTGCACACAATTTGTAAAACTCTCTTTTTTTGCCAGGAAGACTAGTCTGTGAACAGTGACTTTAAGAGGTACATTAAATAAAAGGTAAACAAAAATCAATTTCTAGCTAATGCACTCAATTTGTAAAACGTTTACAGGTTTTTTGCCAGAAAGACTAGTCTGTCCACTGTGTCTGGCTTTAAAGCTGCCCTGTTGCAGCACACAATATTACCACCTGTGCTAAAAGCACGCTCTGAGGGTGAGCTGGTGGCAGGAATACACAAGTAACGTTTTGCCAGGAGGCTCACTCTGGGGAATGTCGCTGCATTGATCTTCTACCATACCAGGGGGTTGGTCTCACTGTCTGCATCAGGAGCTTGCAGGTAGCTGTTTAGTTCAGTTTCAATAGCCTGCTGTTCTGTGAGACCAGATGTTGCAGCAGACTTAGTGTAGGACTTAAAAAAGCTGCCCAGTGTCTTCTTCTGCAGTTTGGCTGGTGTAGCATCAGCACCATCACTTTTGCCTCCTCCCAGTGCAGTGGATGGGAATTCAGGAGTAGCTTGCGATGTGCTCTGACATTCATCCAACATCTGAGCCACAGCTCTGGATTTTACAGCCTCAAGCTTGTCATCTTTGATGTAGCGTTTCTTAAAACGAGGATCAACAAGGGATGCTATGCTCAAAAGGTCATCAGTGGCAGCATTGTCATATTTCTCATTCAGATAGCTGATGACAGAAGCCTTGATGGTCTTTGTGAGTTCTGAGTCATCAGCTACAGGTTTCAAGACCTCCTCATTGAAAAGATGCAGTACAGGTTTCAGGTATGACACACTCACATATTTTTCACCAGAAAGGGCATCAGTGAAATTAGCAAGTGGGTTTAGAGCCTTGCACACAGACTCAAGAACCTCAATATCCTGCCATGAGGGAGCCAAGTGCCTTGTTTTTTTATCAGCTGATAAAACTTTTGCAATGGCCTTCTCCTGCTCTAGCACTCGTGCTATCATTGCATGGCGTGACCCCCACCTGGTCGGTGATTCTGTGATCAACTTGTGCTTTGGCAGCTTGAGCTCCTCGAGTGGCCACTAGTTCGCGTTTCTTTTTCCACGAGAAGGAAAAAGCACTGACCACTTTTTTGCACACACCCATGGCTCTTTGGATTCTCTGGTCTCTCATACTCCCCTCTGATGATGAAGAAAACAGTATAGGCACATGCTCAGAATCTTTACAAGGCAAAGATTTTTATAAAAAAATACTTGTTTGTGACGATAAAAAGTATTTTGTGACGATAAATTACAATGTTTTGAGATTTTCAAACAATAATGAGAAACAACATTTAGACCACACACACTAGGGATGTCTTTTTATCCCACAATTCGGAGTTAAATAAAGGCTATTTCACACTGCCCCAATAAACTGACATAATGGCTTGCAATGACAACAAAAATGGAATGAATTATGAGAAATTATCACGTTATTATTGTAGAACAGATGCATTACTCACTTTTTAAAACATTAACGCCATGTAACATGCTTAATATATATGCATATTTATTAAATAGCGTCAAGCAGGTCTAGACGATCATTTATTTATTTATATCTGCCTTTACAGCGCACAACCACACGCAAGTTGGTGTTTGTTAGGGCAGTGTGAATACAACAGCATTTTCTAAATTATGCAGTCAAACGTGATAGCCTTAAATGCTGTGAAATCGTAGGATATGTTATAAATCCTCATATGCTGTTTTAGCACTTTAACTTTAGTAGATGCTTAACTTACCAATGGCTAGATGCAGCCGGTGACCAAAACACTGCAGGCGAGTCCAGTTTTTAAGTGAGACAGCCTTAACAATGTTTGCGCCGTTGTCCGTTGTAATGCACACCTGGCGGTCCTCGCTAAGGCCCCAAGATGCGAGTGCATCCTCCAGACCCGCAGAAAGTATTTCCGCAGTATGGTCGTCTGGAAAATATGCAGTCTGCAAGCATCTTGATTGCAGACCCCAGTCCTCGTCGATGTAATGAATGGTGAGGCTCAAATATGGCTCGGATATGCGGCTGGACCATAGGTCGGTGGTAGTGGCAAAGTATCTCACGTTCCTTAGATTATTTTCCAGCTTTCCGCGGCACTCTTCATACAGCTAAGGTAGTGCGGTTTTGGAAAAGTATTTTCTGCCAGGGAGTTCGTACCTGGAGTCAAGCACTTTCACTAATTTCCTAAACCCGTCTTGTTCTACTGTGCTTAGGGGCATCATATCTTTCGCTAGAAAGTTAGAAACGGCCCTGGTTATATCCTTGCTCCTTTTGGAACACCTTTCATAAGGTGTAATGGCCACGAAAGACGACACGATCGATTTCTGCTTTGGTACAGCCCCACTGCTAGCCCTGCTAGTTGACGGAGTAGCATCGGCCCGCATTTTCATGCTTTCAGTGTGGTCGTTTGGGTGATGCTTTTTTAGGTGATGGAATAGGTTGGTTGTGTTGCCAGTCTTGGTTTTCACAAACCGACGACATATTTTACAGATCGTTTTAATCTGTGCCTCGTCATTTTTCAGATAGCCGAACCACTTCCATATAAGTTCGTGCTACCTTTTTTGTCGACAATTTCAACATCTTTGGATAATAACTCGAGGTTAGATTCACTTTCGTCGCTGCTTCCACTCATTTTTTTGTCGTCCTGGTGTCAAGTTTGCTTCGCAAAGTGCGGTAGGAAATTAACTTTGACGTGCACGGCACGCGCAAGCTGCACGCTGATTGGCTGTTGTCGTATTGTTCTGCTGTGTGATTGGCTCTTAGATTAATCCATATCGAGCAAAAAATGTCTAGAGCTTATCATCGTTATTAAAATAAAATAAATCGCGATTCGATATGATATCGTTTATCGGCCCAGCCCTACCTGTAAGTCACCAAAACCACACATGAAAGCACGCAAAACACACGGTAGATGCGCGTTTGTGCAGCAGAGCAGCTCTCTCTCACACTGAATGATATGAAGGAACACATTAAGAAGTGTCTTTCTGCATTGCAAATAAGATTTCTTTCATGCATATGAAATATTTTTAATGTGGGACAGTTTTACTGACTGAGAAAGACGTTTTACAGCATTTTTGTGCATGCATTCTCTTCATGTGCTTAGAAGCACTAGCACACTGTTAGTGTTCATAGAAGCTCTGAAATAATCATTCTGTGCATTGAAGCTCTAACATAAAGTGATGTGCTTAAAACATCTAACACAATGGTTCTCACAGTGGTTTGGAGTGGTATTATTGAATGAATGAAATGCATTTGTCTGTGGCAGAAAGCGCTGTGAGTGCAAACGCCGTTTAGGCTCTTACATTAGGTCATAACAGATCAAAGGACTACTCCACAACAAAAATATTTGTCTACAATTTATTACTGTTGACATTGTCAATAATGTTGACTAATCGTTTCAGCTCTATCGCTTTATCATTTTAAATCAGTTGTCTAATGCAAAGTAAATTAGTTGCACAAAATTGTTTCTCAGACATACAAAGAAAGATTTGAAAGAAAAATAAAACAAGTCAAAAACATCTTTCTAGATTTGATGCAGAGGCCAGAAACATTTTTCAGACAGAATACAAGAACACAAGCTGAGTTAACAACCTCTAAATCTAACTCTGGAAGTTTGACAAATTCAATTGCTCAGAATGGATTACTGTGGACTGTATGCTAATAAGAGGCTTGTGATAAGTGGTACAGAGTTAAAAAGCAACTTATTGTGCTTTCACACTTGGCACTTTGTTTCGGAACTTGGCGCATTTCCCCCTCCTAGCTCAGTTCGTTTGGGCATATGTGAACACGGCAATTGCACTCAAAAACGGTCAGAGATCGCCTGAATGAGGTGGTCTCAGCTCGACTGAAACAAACTATGGAACAGTTTGGTTGTAGTGAGAAAGCAATCTAATCCAATGGACCAGGCTATATCACAATGTATAATGGGTAATTGCAGTTCAGTGAAACTTTTGCTAATACCACTTAAAATGAACATGTGAATGTCTCTGTGTGCGCGCGTCTTTGCTATTCAAAATTAAAACTTTTCATTTTATAATGTCTTATTGCTGGACCCACAACCACACCTGACACCTTTCTGACTCCACCACTAGTGCCAAATACACAAGACTAAGCCTCTGTTATCATATTTGATGATTGCAAGATGCACAAAAATAAAAACTTCAATAAAATCTTTAAAAACAAGTACTTTTCACATCAAAATAAAATTGTAAGGAGTAAAAAGTACAGATTTATCTGAATAAATTAAGAAGTAGTACATATTTTCAGTTTAAACTGTACATTAATAAAATACAAACACTCTAAAATAATACTAAATGTATTTTACACATCTGGTCATGACTGTTACCGTCTGTTATTTGTTATTTGTTTATTATTATTATTGCATTATTATTGCATTTCAGTTCTTTTTTTTTAAAAACTGTAATAAATATTTTGTCATTTTAATTAGATAATGGGGTGTACATTGGTTTTGAAGTCATGGTTTGGTACATTTTCAGTAAAGCATTGGGGGAAAAACTAATAATAATAATAATTGCATTATTATTATTATTATTATCATCATCATTATTTTAGGCTGAAATGATTAGTTGACATTATCGACAAGTATTTTTGTTGTTGAGTAGTCGTTCTGTGTTCTTATGTGAAAAAAATCCTACACTGAAACCTTTTTTTAATAACATAGTATAATTGCAAGGCCATTGGTTTGTGCATTATATTTAAAAACGAACCAATGGCTCTGCACAATCCTATGGCCATGAAGCCTTTCAGAGCCCGCCAGAATGGATGGGGTCATCTGGCTATATAAGTGGGCGTTTCACCATAGGATTCTCAGATTTCTTTTTTTTCAATGACAAACTGCAAGATCTTTGCTCCACAAATCAAGAAGTCTTTGCCGTAGAAGAGCCTTGCAGCGGATTAGACCTCCTGCTCTGCTGACTCACCGCTCTCAGCTGTTCGGCGTCTGCAGCAGCTGCTGTCTCTCCCCTGCCGCTATCAGGCAATCAAAAAGAGCCTATTTGAAAGAGCAAATTTACCGGCATTGTTGCAAATGCCATGCAATTTCTGTCGCTCGTGCTGGGCTCCTCTGCACACCGCTGATGGTCATGGCAAGTGCGTTTCCTGCTTGGGAAAATCCCACGCTAAAGCAGCACTTACCGAGACGGAATGTCCTCATTGCGAGGATATGAGTCTCTTATCTCTGCGCTCGCAGATAGCTTCTCTGGTCCACTTTGCCCACCCAGACCAGTGTTCCTCTGTGGCTGCAAGTGATCTGGTCTCTTTCGGTGGAAGGAGCCATGAAAACAGTTCCTTCACCTCAGATTGAGTCAGGCTTCTACAGGCGTTACTTACCAGAGTGTGCTCAGGCCATACAGCAGCTCATTGCATCCTTCAGAGTCGAAGCCTCTTGTCTCCTTAAGATGTTTCAGAAGATGCTGGTCCCCATGGCCTCAATAGATGGAACAGGGCATGGCCCTGGGAATGGTTTGCAGAACCAGAAAGGTTGTCTCGACAGATGAGCTCTATGCGACGGCGAACTGACTTTTGGCCACTGGACGAAAGCAGAGGAAGAGCTACACAACAACTGCCTGGAGATGTTGGCAGTGTGTCAGGGCCTTCAGTTCTTCCTGCCAGACCTAAGGGAACATCATGTCCTGGTCTGCTCAGACAGCATGACTGTAGTGATCCATGATATTGTCCTTCCTGCAAGAGCTGTTGGATAAGGGAATCTCCCCATCCATGCTCAAGGACTATGTAGTAGCTATAGTGGCTTCCCATGCTCCTATAGCTGGTCAGTCAGTGGCAAGAACAACTTAGTTGTCTGTTTTTTAAGGGGTCCAAGGAGGCTGAATCCACCTCGCCCCTTACTGTCCCTACATGGGATCTGCTAACTGTTCTGAGGGCCTTAAATGGCCCTCCCTTTGAGCTGCTACAGACTCCTGACCTTCAGTCCATGTCACTGAAGCATGCTCTGCTTTTGGCTTTAGCATCGGTCAAGTGAATGGGAGATTTGCAGGCACTCTCTGTGAGCCCTACCTGTCTTGAGTTTGAAACCAAAACATAGTTATATACCTAAGGTGCTCTCCACTCCATTTAGATCACAGGTTATCATGCTCTTTGTGCTTCCTCCACAGAAGAGGACAGAGAGTTTAATTTACTCTGCCCTGTCAGGACGTTGAGAATTTACATTGATTGTTCCGCCCTGCTTAGACAGTTGGAACAACACTTTATTTGCTTCGGTGGCTGCACCAAGGGCAAATTACTTTTTCCCATAGCATCTTAGCAAAGCAGTATTCATTCTTGTATCTCAGGGAACCAAGTTTATGTTAGTAACCGAGTACATTTGATCTGATATGACCTAATATAAGAGCCTGCAAATAATATGGTTTGACCAGTGTGGCGCTGTAGCAGTCCTCCTTGTTGTACTTCAAAAGAAGACACACACAGTGCCTTCAGAGCAAATGCAGCAGGGGTGCAGAATTCAGCACAGCATGCTCCTCCCATGACGTGGTAAGGGGATTACTGCCCCTTAATTTGCACGTTTCTACTCACAGCGTTGTCATTTTGTTTTTGCACCAGGTGGTACCAGTTCTAATGGCATGGCAAAAATTTGAACTGCTCTGTCTTTTGCTGCACAGATGAGCACAGAACACTATTTAGAGTCCCAGCTTCAGAGAAGACAAGAAAGCAGTGGATTTATTTACTGTATATTACGCTGTTGCCACACAGATCTAATATAAACATGCATTTTCCTATGGGATGATATTAGACTCAAAACGATTAATAGATGCACACACAATTATCCATGTACTGGATCAATTTTATGCATGTATCTTACAATCCACAAACAAATACCTTTCAATTTGAGTCTATGGAATTCGGGATTAAATGATTGTGCAGCGATTTGTACAAATACAGACATGTTTGCACATAAAAATGTTCTGTTCTGCATTAATATATCATAAATTGCTCATGCAAAAAGGAATCAGTGCATTTGTGGATCAGGTGACGCGTGCATTTATTGAGGTCTTGCTCGAGTCAATCTTGTTCAGTTCATTTGGATTTTGAGACTTCATTTTCGCAGTTTACAGCATTTCACGACGCCCACACACATAACTACCAATGAACAAGGCCCAGTGCAATTCATTAACGTGTACGCAATTCGAAAAATTCGCAAATTTGCGTCACTACACTGAAACAAATGCTACTCAACCGGTGTCTGCAGAGTTTAGAATAACATTAATGTGCAGCATTTTGTTCTAACGGAGACATATTTGTGAATACAGATGTTATAGTTTGTATTAAAGTATCACGGTTTGTGCACGTGACGATTAAAATGTTAATTTGTGGATCAGACGACATGCGTGCATTCATTCACATCTCTTCTGAATCGATTCTATTTGATTCATTTGAATTTTGAGACTTTCGTTCCGCCCTTTTAGCCTTGCCCAATCCACACACACACAGCTCGCGATTCACACGCAGCTGAGCCTAGGAAAATCGGCGACGACTAGATGGCACTATAGCCCCAGTCACACGTGCGCGTTCCATTGTGTACGCTTTTATGAATGTTACATTGTGTTTTATTTGTTTCTTTTTGGTTTGGCTATTCTCCCCTGTAAAAATATTTTTAATTGGGTCTTTCTAAAAAAGTATTATTCCTTTATTTACAAGCTTTTTCTAACATTTTACCCAAAGATCGTAAGCAATAAAAATAAGAAGTCTGTTTGCTGTCTTGTTTTAGTAGATGCTGACCTGTATGTTAGCACCACAGGAAGGGCACCTTTTACAGTTTTCCTTCAGCCAATCTTCGCTTAATAACTCCTCCGTTGCTCTTTGGATCAGCAGCTTTTCATTTTCTTTCTGTTGTATTTCGAGTAGTTCATTCTCCTCTTTTTCTGCAGCATCTTTCAACATGCGAAGCTCATCTGTTAAAGGAATGCATACCTTTTGTACTGTTCAGATTTTAACTGCACGCACACACACACACACACACACACACACACATACATATATATACACATATATATCAGTTGGTGGTGATATATATATATATATACCACCAATATATCAGTTGGTGGCAAGTGCGCTCCAGTGTCTGGAGATCCAGAACAAAAACAAAACTGTCACAAATCTTTTGCTATGAGCTCGATTACGCACAGGCGAGTACACAGAAGCTACAATGATCTATCACACCACATTAAAGAGCTTTGAATTTCTAATGATCGCACATAATTTGAAATCTGAGACTTTGTTTTGTATCAAAGTAATACAAAGTCTAGCCTGTTGCTATTTATTGGGCGGCACTGTGTACTGTTCATTCATCAGCTAAAAAGAGCATCGAATTGATATTGGTTCATCAAAATGAGAATCTATTAAAATGAAATCTTTTTTTTTGGCTTTACCCAGCCCTAACGTTATTTTAAATAATGCTGTGGTAGGTTTATGATTAAAATGAAAATGTGAACAAAAAAAAAAAAAAACAATTAAATGTGTTATTATAACTAAAATATGAAAATAAAAAGAGTAATAATAGATTATGACAGAATTTTTACGACCCTGTCCGTCAAAATGACAGACAATGTTACAGTCTAGCGCAACCTCTGATATATATATACACCTTTTTTTAAGTTTTGATACCATATGAAAGCTGGGTTCCCTCTGAGCCCTTTCCAAAACGTTTTTCTTTTTTTATAATTTTATGGCTGATAGTGATGGTTTTCAGGAATGAAATTTTGAGAAAAATGGGTTTAAAGTGAGACAGGTTTCACTTTCACTTCAAGGGTTTAATGAGAACTGTCAGGAGCGCTATACTGCATAATTACACATACAGACAAACGTTACACTGAAGAGGACAGTTTTCTACTGTTTATCATAGGCATAGTCTCTGAACTTTTGATTACCCCTTGTGTGTTTAGATAGCATGAAATAATGTACCTTGTAGTCAGAGGTTGCGTTAGACTTTAACATTGTCCGTCAATTTGACGGACAGAGCCGTAAAATTCTGTCACAATCTATTATTACCTGTCATTTTAATTTTTTATATTTTAATTATAATAGCATGCAATTCACATGTTCATTTTTTATTACACTGACCAAAATTATGAACAACACTTTTGTTTTCACCCCCAGTTTTCATGAGCTGAACTCAAAGATCTAATACTTTTTCTATGTACACAAAAGGTCCTTAAACCAGTCAGTATCTGGTGTGACAACCATTTGCCTCACGCAGTGCAACACATATCCTTTGCATAGAGTTCATCAGGTTGTTGATTGTGGCCTGTGGAATGTTGGTCCACTCCTCTTTAATGGCTGTGCGAAGTTGCTGGATATTGGCAGAAACTGGAACACGTATACGCCGATCCAGAGCATCCCAAACATGCTCAATGGGTGACATGTCCGGTGAGTATGCTGGCCATGCAAGAACTGGGATGTTTTCAGCTTCCAGGAGTTGTGTACAGATCCTTGCAACATGGGGCTGTGCATTATCATGCTGCAACATGAGGTAATGGTCATGGATGAATGGCACAACAATGGGCCTCAAGATCTCGTCATGGTATCTCTGTGCATTCGTGTTCGTTGCCCATACTATAACCCCACCGCCACCATGGGCCACTCGATCCACAACGTTGACATCAGCAATCTGCTCACTCACACGACGCCATACACGCTGTCACTCACACGACGCCATACATGCTGTCTGCCATCTGCCCTGTACAGTGAAAACCGGAAATCATCCATGAAGAGAACACCTCTCCAAAGTTCCAGACGCCATTAAATGTGAGCATTTGCTCACTCAAGTCGGTTACGACGACAAACTGTAGTCAGGTCGAGACACCGATGAGGATGATGAGCATGCAGATGAGCTTCCCTGAGATGGTTTCTGACAGTTTGTGCAGAAATTCTTTGGTTATGCAAACCGATTGTTGCAGCAGCTGTCCGGGTGGCTGGTCTCAGATGATCTTGGAGGTGAAGATGCTGGATGTGGAGGTCCTGGGCTTGTGTGGTTACACATGGTCTGCGGTTGTGAGGCTGGTTGGATGTACTGCCAAATTCTCTGAAACACCTTTGGAGACGGCTTATGGTAGATAAATGAACATTCAATTCACGGGCAACAGCTCTGGTGGACATTCCTGCAGTCAGCATGCCAATTGCACACTCCCTCAAAACTTGTGGCATTCTTGTGACATCTGTGGCATTGTGCTGTGTGATAAACCTGCACATTTTAGAGTGGCCTTTTAGTGTGGCCAGCCTAAGGCACACCTGTGCAATAATCATGCTGCCTAATCAGCATCTTGATATGCCACACCTGTGAGGTTATCTCGGCAAAGGAGAAGTGCTCACTAACACAGATTTAGACAGATTTATGAACAATATTTAAATAGGCCTTTTGTGTACACAGAAAAAGTCTTAGATCTTTGAGTTCAGCTCATGAAAAATGGGGGCAAAAACAAAAGTGTTGCGTTTATAATTTTGGTCAGTGTATGAACCTACAGGATGATATAGGCTTATGCATTTATTTTGAAGAGAACAGATGAACAGATGAGACCAGGGTTCCCACTCTTTCATGAACACCAGATTCAAAGACTTTTTAAAGCACCATTTATTTTATATCAAGCACCTATCAAATACACACGCCAGCATATGTAGCGTCATAAAAGACCTCTTACAGTACTTAACATTTCACTTACACTTAACATTTACATTAAAAATTTCAGAGTAACAAGGTTTTGAATGTGTAGGTTTCATAAACCATTTTGAGCAGTCGTGTTTCGAATTTCTCAGATGTTGCTAAAAATAATTGTTGCATCAAACTGTTTTTTGCTGTAATTCTTGTAAAAGATGTACATTTGAAAGAATTTCTCAATTTTTAAATTAATAAAAAATGATTAAACAGTTGTCACGAATCTGGCCGGTGACCTTCGGTCTGCTCACCACCAGATTTCGCCCTCTCATTACATTCACATTACACAAACTGTTGAACCACACCCCGGACTACGTTCCCCATCTTCCATTGCACTGATCACATGCATCCAATCAGACACTGTATATAAGCCTTGGACTTCTCCTTCGCCATTTATCGAGTATTGTATTGTGTTAGCATTCGTACGAAGCCTTGTTAGTTACCCGTGTTCGTCGTCTAGTTCCCTGAGTTTTGAATTATCTTTAGCCTTATCTTGTTTTGTCCTGCCCGCTTCACCCATCTGTCACTACGTAACAGAATACTCGACCACACAAGGATCCAGCAGCTTTTCGCCCAGACACTGGCAAGGTATGGACACTGCAAGACTGTTATTAGCCCTCAAGCAGGGCACACGATTGCTTGAGGGCTATATTCAAGAGTACTTGGCGATTGCACATTATTCTTATCTGCTGGACTGTGTGCTTATAGACTTTTTCTGCGAGGGCGTTAAAGCCGCTGAAATCACGGCTCATTCACGAGGGTCCGCGTTCATCACTCGCTGCATTTATGGACTTTGCTTTGCTGTGTGTGGGCTCGCCATTCACTGTGGGTGTCGCAGAGGAGGAACATGACAGCGCATTGATGGTGGCAGCAAAGTTTTTTCCACCGCAACCCCCGGGACATTCAAGTTTGCCGATCGTCACTCCAGTGTGCAAAACTGCTTGTGAAATGGTGGCCGCGCCGGAGCACGCTCACTTAATGGCGGTGACAGTGGAGCCCATTCACAAAATGGTGCCCACAACAATGCTCTGTCATGTCACAGCTGCCACTCCTGTGTCAAGTCAAGTCAGAGCTGTTGTTCCTGAATCGAGTAAAGTCAAAGCTGTTGTTCCTGTGTCAAGCCAAGTTACAGCTGTTGTTCCTGAGTCAAGCCAAGTTACAGCTGTTGTTCCTGAGTCAAGTCACGTTACAGCTGTTGTTCCTGAGTCAAGTGTTACAGCTGTTGTTCCTGATTCATGTAACATCACAGCTGTGTTTCCTGAATCAAGTCAAGTCAGAGCTGCTCTTCCTGTGTCAAGTCAAGTTACAGCTGTTGTTCCTGAGTAAAGTCAAAGTCAGCTGTTGTTCCTGAGCTTTGTTCCTGAGTCAAGCAAAGTCAAAGCTGTTTCCTGAGAAAGTCAAAGCTATGGTTCCTGAGTCAAGCAAGGTCAAAGCTGTGGTTCCTGAGTCAAGCAAAGTCAAAGCTGTGGTTACTGAGTCAAACAAAGTCAAAGCTGATGTTCCTGAGCCAAGTAAAGTCACAGCTGTTCTCCACGAGCTGAGTCAAGTCACAGCTGATGTTCATGAGCCAAGTCAAGTCTCAGCTGGTCATCCAGAGTTAAGTCACGTCATGTCTGATCTCCCAGAGCCTTGTCACGTCTTGTCTGACCTCCCGGAGGCTTGTCACGTCTCGTCTGTCCTCTCAGAGCCTCGCCATGTCTCGTCTGACACTCCAAGGTCTCGACCTATCATGATGGCCAGTGTGTTGGACCCACCACTAATGTCAGTGCGGGCCGCAGGCATCCCAGTGACATCAGCACCCACAAGCCCAATCATTATAGAGATCCTGCCACCCACTGCTGCTCTTCCCCTAATGGCGGTTGCCATTTTGTGCGTGTGGGCTGCACACTCTGCTCCAGAGGTCTCGTCTGTCCACGAGTCTGCTCCAGAGGTCTCGTCTGTCCACGAGTTTGCTCCAGAGACCTTGTCTGTCCATGAGTCTGTGCCAGTGCCCCCGGAGGTGGCAGCTCTGGCTGCAGAACCTCCTAAAGGGGTGGCGTTTCCCTATGCACTCTCAGCCTGTCCTGTCATGGCCATGAAGGCCGTCAGCGAACTCTCTGCCTATCCTGTCACGGCTATGGAGGCTGTCAACGAACTCTCTGCCTGGCCTGTCACGGCTATTGAGGCCGTCATGATTTATATAAGCAGCACGACACAGCGGTTTATATGTAATATTTATCCAGAAACGGATAAATATTAATTCTGCTGTTAAAAAAAAAAAATTAAAGAAATAGTGTAGAAGAGTGGTTATTATCTGCAAACAATGGGAAACGTCTCGGTTACAACTGTAACCCTCTCCCTTGGGAGCCTATCACCTCCGATCTTTAGAAGAAAAGGCCAATGAGAATTGGCGAGTGGAATTTGCATGCCATGCCACACCCCCATACATACGGGTATACAAGATGGTGGCGTGCATCCACTCACTCAGGTTTTTGCTGAGGAGCCGAAACACCGGCATCTCCAGCGCAGTCCAGGGTTGTGGCAAGAGGGACGTAACGTCTTTGTTCCCTCCTTCAGGGAACGAGGGTTACAGTTGTAACCGAGACGTTCCCCTTCAGTCGTTCTCTACGACGTTACGTCAATACTGATGAATTTGGGGTCCCTATGGAAAACGCCACAAGCCTGAACCGCATTACGTCATTGTGGACAAATGCCAACAGGCAAGCCTGTCGGAACAATGCGTAACCACCCCAATGCCCTGGGAGCCAGCAGAGGGGGCCCCACAGGGATGCCAAGATTGAAGCACCCGTTGGGGGGCGGAGACAGTGACAAAATACATGTCCTGGAAGGTTGAAATCTAAAATCCTTTGTCAGATTAGAGGAACACGATGGAACTCGTGGAGGAAATTAAAAATTTAAGCCACATCTGGAAGGGGGGAAGGAAACCCACTACCAGCACAGTAACGAACTACTCCGCTTAGTTCGAACCGGCGGGCACGGAGGACCCAGGGTTCACCACGGGGAACCACAGGGGAAGGTGCACTGATCCGAATGGAATGGCACAGCAAGCCGACACCGAGCCGTCCTTAAAGTTACCTTAAAACATGGGAGGAAACATGCTCTACGCAGAGGTTGTAAAATCTCGCGAAGGTGTTAGGTGTCGCCCAGCCCGCAGCCCTACAAATGTCTCCTAGAGAGGCGCTGTGCGCCAATGCATGGGTGGAGGTGACACTCCTGGTGGAGTGGGCTCGAACTCCTAGGGGGCACGACTTAACCACCCAATGGGCCAACCTCTGTTTGGAGACAGCATTCCCCTTCTGCTGTCCCCCAAAGCAGACAAAGAGCTGCTCAGAGCGTCTGAAGCTCCGGGTGCGGTCCACGTAAATACGAAGAGCGCGAACGGGACTGCCTACTCCGGGGGCATTGCTTTCAGGTTCACCACCTGATCTCGAAAGGGAGTGGTGGGAACCTTAGCCATGTAACCAGGCCGGGGTCTCAGGCAAGCATGAGAATCAGCCGGACCAAACTCAAGGCACGATTCGTTAACAGAGAAAGCGTGCAGGTCCCCCACCCTCTTGATGGAAGTGAGCGCGATCAGGAGCGAAGTCTTGAGAGACAGATATTTAAGCTCAACTGATTCCAGCGGCTCGAAGGGATCTCTCCGAAGGCCTGTAAGGACCACAGAGAGATCCCAAGAGGGGATGAGGTGCGAACGAGGGGGGTTTAGTCTCCTCGCGCCTCTCAGGAACCTGACGATCAGGTGGTGCCTCCCAAGGGGCAGGTCATCTACCACGTCATGATACGCCGCGACGGCCGCCACATAGACTTTCAAAGTGGAGGGGGACAGCCTCCGCTCCAACTTTTCTTGTAAAAAGGAAAGCACCACTCCGATCGAGCATCTCTGTGGGTCCTCTTGTCGAGAGGAATACCAGTCAATGAACAGACCCCACCTCAGCGCATAAGCCTGCCTCGTTGAGGGAGGTTGCTGAAACAAGGCCAGCAACTCGAGGCAGCTGATGTGCCACTGCAGTCGAGGTCCTGTCCAGGAGCACCCCAGCCCGTCCTGGAGGCATCTGTGTTGACAATCACGTGCCTCCGGACATGCCCAAGGGGCACCCCTGCCCGTAGGAACACCGGGTCTGACCATGGGCTGAAATGGAGGCGACACTCCGGGGTAACGCCGACCGGAAATGTGCCACGGTGCCATGCCCATCTCGGGATCCGGCCATGGAGCCAGTGCTGAAGCGGTCTCATATGAAGCAAGCCGAGTGGTGTGACCGCGGCTGCAGCTGCCATATGCCCCAGGAGTCTCTGAAAAATCTTTAGAGGGACCGCCGTGCTGTGTTTGAATAAGTTCAGACAGCTGAGCACTGACTGTGCGCGCTCTTCTGTGAGGCGTGCCATCATGCTGACCGAATCTAGCTCCATCCCGAGAAAAGAGATGCTTTGCACAGGGGAGAGCTTGCTCTTCTCCCAGTTGACCTGAAGCCCCAAAAGACTGAGGTGCTGAAGCACCAGATCCTTGTGCTCGCACAACAAATCTCGCGAGTGAGCTGTTATCAGCCAGTCGTCGAGATAGTTGAGAATGCGGATGCCTCGCTCCCAGAGCGGGGCGAGGGCACCCTCTGCGAGTTTGGTAAATACGCGGGAACAGGGCTAGTCCGAAGGGGACGACTTTGTACTGATATGCCCGACCCTCGAAGGCAAACCGAAGAAACGGTCTGTGTCGAGGCAAAATCGAGACATGAAAGTACGCGTCCTTCAGGTCGATGGCTGCGAACCAATCCTGGTGCCGAATGCATGAAATAATTGCGTTTTGGGGTTAACATCTTGAACGGCATCTTGCATAGAGGCCGATTCAAAACACGGAGATCCAGGATAGGTCGTAACCCACCGTTCTTCTTCGGTACGATGAAATAAGGACTGTAGAATCCCAATTTCATCTCAGCTGGAGGGACAGGCTCGATTGCGT
Source organism: Labeo catla (assembly GCA_012976165.1). Taxonomy (NCBI): domain Eukaryota; kingdom Metazoa; phylum Chordata; class Actinopteri; order Cypriniformes; family Cyprinidae; genus Labeo; species Labeo catla. Next base: position 41,276 of record VONZ01000864.1, read on the forward strand.
CCTTCGCTAGAAAAACCGCAATCTCCGCACGCAAGACAGAGGCATCTGTGTCCGAATGGACAGATGTGAACAAGATGCCCCTGAACCTGGGTGGACACCTCGCGAACTGAATCGCGTAGCCGAGTCGGACCGTCCGGATCAACCAACGTGACGGGTTGAGCAGCGATAGCCACGCCTCCAACCTGCGCGCTAGTGGGATCACCAAAGAGTCGGGCTGCAAGGAGCAGCATACATCTTCCATCCCAGACTTCCTTGTTTTTTTAAGTTCCGAGTCCGAGTCTGAGGAAGAAAAGCGTCGCTCAGAACTCGAATCCGGGGAGAATGACCCACAGATAGAGAAATTTGCTCTTTTTGTGAATGGGTGGGTACTGCTGATCCGGAGGTCAGCGGCGGCAGCAGGGATACCAGCCCCCGGCCTTCCCCCGGGGGCAGGGGCACAGATGTTGAAGTCCCCTGCAGAGCAATCTCTCCCACGGCCAGCTCGACGCCCTCGCTGAGGAGCCGTAGACTCCTTAGGTGGTGGAGGCGGAGGCGGAGCAGGTGTAGAAGCCACAGGGAGGTGCCCTTGGCGACGGGCAGACGAAGACTTAGCCACCGGCGGCTTGGTGGACTCACGCCGGGGCAAGATGTGCTTAAATCGCCTCTGTCTGCTTCTGTACTGCCGAGAACTGCTGGGCAAAGTCCTCGACAGTGTCGCCGAAGAGGCCGGCCTGGGAGACGGGCACATCGAGAAAGCGAACTTTGTCGGCGTCGGCCATCTGCGCCAGGTTCAGCCAGAGATGGCGCTCCTGGACTACCATAGTAGCCATCACCTGACCAAGGGACCGCGCCGTGACCTTAGTCGCTCGGAGACGGAGTCGTTCACCGTGCGCAGCTCCTGCATAACCCCTTTGTCAGGCCTACCCTCGTGCAGCTGTTTTAACGCCTGGGCCTGGTGGACCTGCAGGATGGCCATGACGTGTAGCGCAGAGGCAGCCTGGCCCGCCGCACTATAAGCCTTCGCAGATGATTCGTGATTTGAGTCGCGTCGGGACCCCAAGAACCAATCATCCAGCCGCGAGGGCTCGGGGGAAGGCGGCTTGCGCACAACCAACCCGATGCTCTTGGCCGCCTGGAGGAGCATGGCCGCCAGTTCAGCGTCGGCCTCCGACTGAGCAGCCGCCGCGGAGGGGATTCCTCCGCCTCATCTGGCGTAAGCCCCTCCTCTGATGCTGCGTCAGGTTACCATTCTTCCTCACCAGCGTCGCTGCCGAGCTCGTAGAGCCCGACGTACCTGGCCGGGAAGGAGCCGAAGGGAGCCTTCTCGAGCACGAGAGGCGCAACCTTAACGCAGCCATGGACATGCGCTCGCAATGAGGGCATGAACCATTCACAAATGCCATCTCAGCGTGTTCACGGCCCAGGCACGTGAGAGCGATCGTGTCCGTCAGAGGGAGTCAGGAAACTACCGCACCCAGAAGTACACGGTCGGAAAGACATATTGAATGATACGGCTTAACATGACCGTGTAAGCTGAGAAATTTGCTCTTTTAGCTGGTTGCCCAGGGAAGAACCGCGGCACAACCGTGCACTCAAGGCTGGTACCTCGCTGGAGAGGCAAAGAGAAGATGATGACGATGATCTTCTCCCGCAGCAAAAGAGCGACAGCTTCGTCTTTCTTCTTTGCTCAGGAATAGTGAGGCTCCGAAGCAGAAATCTGAGTGAGTGGATGCACGCCGCCATCTTATATACCCGTATGTACGGGGGTGTGGCGTGGCATGCAAATTCCACTCGCCAATTCTCATTGGCCTTTTCTTCTAAAGATAGGAGGTGATAGGCTCCCAAGGGAGACCCCAAATACGTCCGTATTGACGTAACGTTGTAGAGAACGACTGAAGGGGAACAATATATTTGCACAGTGTGCGCATGTAAAAAAAAATCTATTCCAATTTGAAGCTTGTGACAAACGCGCACATTAACCCGATCACTTTATTTAACGTTCATGTAAACACTACATTCAGATTCATCAATCGGAATTAATTCAGTCAGATTGAACCAAAAATTCAAACTAAAAATAAATACCGTTCTGGCACTTTTTAATGTGGCGTGATATATTGTTGTAGCTTCTGTGTACTCGCCTGTGCGTAATCAAACGCATAGCAAAAGATGTTGTGTTTCGTTTTTGCTCTGGATCCAGTGCTCTGCTGCTACACTGGAGCGCATTCGCCACCAACTGCACAGGGGTGGGAATTACAGTTACAATTTACAATAGATCACCATCAATGTAATCTGTCAAAGTGACGGACGGCCTTCAGATTTTTAAATCACTGATGAAAAATTCCATCAACGACGGACAATTTTTGGTTAACGTGACCTCTGCCTGTAGTTTACATTTAGAAAAGTGAGCGCACTGTGCATGTAACAGACTGTCAATGGACTTCTCCTCTTAAGTAACTTCTCTTGGGGAACAATTCCACTCATTCTCTAGTATAGGAGAGGAAGAATTGTATAAACATGTTAAATAATCTAAACCAACAACATTTATGTTAGACCCTATTCCATCTAAACTACTAAAAGAGGTGCTTCCAGATGTCATAGGTCCTCTTCTGAATATTATTAATTCGTCATTGTCATTAGGATATGTCCCCAAAAACCTCAAACTGGCTGCTATAAAGCCTCTCATTAAAAAAAAACACAACTTGACCCCAGCAATTAATTACAGACCAATCTCGAATCTTCCTTTTTCTGTCAAAGATACTAGAAAAGGCAGTATCCTCACAATTACATTCCTTCCTACAGAAAAGTGGTATATGTGAGAATTTCCAGTCAGGTTTTAGACCGTATCATAGTACCGAGACTGCTCTAGTTACAAATGATCTGCTCTTGTCGTCCGATCATGGTTGTATCTCTCTGTTAGTGCTGCTGGATTTTAGTGCTGCGTTTGACACTGTTGACCACAATGTTATTTTGAACAGACTTGAAAATTATGTTGGCATTAGTGGTAGTGCATTGGCATGGTTCAAATCGTACGTATCTGATGCCAGCAATTCGTGGCAGTCAATGAAGAGGCATCATATTGATCACAAGTGCAGTATGGAGTACCCCAAAGCTCAGTACTAGGGCCATTACCTTTTACGCTTTACATGTTACCCTTGGGAGATATCATCAGGAAACATGGTGTTAGCTTTTTTAAACGGATTGTCTAGTTGAGATAAAAAAAAACTGGATGATGAGTAATTTCTTACTGCTAAATTCTGAAGAAAAAAAAAACAGAGGTGTTAATTATTGGACCTAAAACCTCTGCTTGCAATAACCTAAAACACTGTCTAATACTTGATGGCTGTTCTGTCAATTCTTCGTCATCAGTTAGGAACCTAGGTGTGTTTTTTGATAGCAATCTTTTCTTTGAAAGCCACATCTCTAGCATTTGCAAAAATCGCATTTTCCATCTCAAAAATATATCTAAATTATGACCTATGCTCTCAATGTCAAATGCCGAAACATTAATTCATGCGTTTATGACCTCAAGGTTAGATTATTGTAATGCTCTATTGGGTGGTTGTTCTGCTCGCTTAATAAACAAACTCCAGCTGAACCAAAATGCAGCAGCTAGAGTTCTAGAACCAGAAAGTATGACCATATTAGCCCGGTTACGTCAACACTGCACTGGCTCCCTATTAAATATTGTATAGATTTTATAATACTTACTAATTACTTATAAAGCCCTGAATGGTTTAGCTCTTCAGTACTTGAGTGAGCTCTTATCACATTATAGTCCCTCACGTTCGCTGCATTCTCAAAACTCTGGCAATTTGATGATACCTAGAATACCAAAATCAACTGTGGGAGGCAGATCATTTTCTTATTCAGCGCCCAAACTCTGGAACAATCTACCTAACACTGTTCGGGAGGCAGACATACTTTGTCAGTTAAAATCTAGATTAAAGACCCATCTCTTTAACTTGGCCTACACATACCTATAATTACTATAATCCAAATTACTTAGGTCAACTGGAACCGGGAACACTTCCCATAACACCTGATGTACTTGTTGCATCATAAGAAGAATGGCATCTATGCTAATATTAGTCTGTTTCTTTCTTATTCCGAGGTCACCGTAGCCACCAGATCCAGTCTGTATCTAGATCAGATGGTCACTGCAGTCCCTGAATCCAGTCTGTACCCAGCCCAGATGGTGGATCAGCACCTAGAGACGACCTCTACAGCCCTGAATGTCAGCGGGGACCATGTCAACTAGATGAACCCCAGAGACGGACCATCAATGAGGAACTTATCACCTAAACGGCCGTCAGCGCAAGACCACAGGAACCAGATGAGTACTCTGCAATCTGACTTTGTTGCAACATGAAACTTTTGCATTATTGACATACTATTGTCCTATTTAATACTGTAAAGTTGCTTTGACACAACCTGTTTTGTTAAAAAGTGCTGTATAAGTAAACGTGATTGATTGATTGATTGATTGAAGTAACTTCATTATCTGATCCTTCATCTCTGGATATGAAATATTCGATTATAACATTGTTTAGGGCACTGACATCAAGACTGAGCAGATTGAGATGAGTAAGATTTTTTAAGTGAGCAGCTACAGTAAGCTACTTCAGACTGCATGTTGCACTTCGCCATCTCATGAAATTATAAACAATAAATAAAAAAAAAACTTTGCGTGCTGTAGTTTCCACAGGCCTGTTGGGGAATGTGCATTGATACACCAACACAAATTGACATTCCACCTATTTTTTTAAATTTCCTGAAAACGTCCCAGCACGACATCCGATGGGTTTTCCCAGATCGCATCACACACACACACACACACACACACACTCACTCACTCATAAATTTACATACCCCTTGCAGAATATGCTAAATGTTAATACTTTTAACAATCTTTTAACAAACTTTTAACTGTTATTTTTTATTTAGTACTGTCCTGAATAAACAGTTTAAAATAACAAATGTTTCAAAATACTCCACAAGACAAAATAATTGAATTTATATAAGTGACCCGTTCAAAAGTTTACATACCCTTACATCTTAATACTGTGTGTAATTTCCTGGATGATCCATGACTGTTTTTATCTTTTGTGATAGTTTTTCATGAGTCCCTTTTTTGTCAGTGCATCTACCTACTGTTCATCAAAACAAATCCTCCAGCTCCTGCATATTATTTGGTTTTTCCAGCATCTTCTGCATATTTGAACACTTTCCAAAAGTGACTGTATGATTTTGTGATCTATCTATTCACACTGAGAACAACTGAGTCCTGGGGGCCCCCTGCTCTGCACATCTTGTATGTCTCCCTTATTTAACACACCAGATTGAACATCAGCTCGTTTGTTCAGTTTATGGATCTCTCCTAATTCTACGGTGCCCCGAGTTTGAACTTCCAAAATGCAGTTTTAATTCGGCTTCAAACTATCTCAAATGTGGTTGTAAACGATCACAGCAGAGGAAGAAGGGTCTTATCTATTGAAATGATCAGTTATTTTCATTAAAAAAATACTACTTAAATAAAAATAATACAATTTATATACTTTAAAATGTCAAACACTTGTCTTGTCTTTCTCTGTCTGAACTCTGTTTTCTTCCAGTTCCTGACAGTCAGGGTATGTCAAAAAACTCCCATCTCATGTTCTCCCTCAACTTCAAAATCGTCCTATATCGCTGTTTTATCTTGTTTGTTAAGGGTGTTTGATCTTCCTTGCATGTTCACCTTGCAAAGACTGGTTCGGTACTTCTGCAGCAATGTAGGGTGATTTTGAAATGATTTTTGAAGTTGAGGGAGAAAATATGATTTCAACATACCCTAACTGTCTTAAACTAGAATGCACAAAGTTTAGGCAGAACAAGACAAGACGAGCGTTTGTGGTTTAAAAGTCTTTAAATAGTATTTTTTTTATGAAAATAACAGATCGTTTCGCTAGATAAGACCCTTCTTCCTTGGCTGGGATCGTTAACAATCGCATTTGGGATCGTTTGAAGCAGCATTTAAACTGCATTTTAGAAGTTCAAACTCTGGGCACCGTAGCAGTCCATTATATGGAGAAAAATCCAGAAATGTTTTCCTCAAAACAACATAATTCCTTTACGACTGAAGAAAGAAAGACGTGAACATCTTGGATAACAAGGGGGTGAGTACATTATATGTGAATCTTTGTTTTGGAAGTGGACTTCTCCTTTAAAAGCACTATATATAAAGGTGACTTGACAATAATGCAGAGAATGAGAAGAGGGTAGCATCTTCAGTGTCAGTTTTTTGTATAACATCACACAGTGGTGTGTGAATTCATGACAGCACTGATAAAACTCCCTCAACCTTTATCACTCATACATCCTTATATAAACGTTTACTACCACTGAACATCACTGTAGGAACCAGGCACTTCTCACTGTACTCCTCCTCTAGCAACACCATAACATTTTGGATGCTGTAAGATCCAAAATTATTGACTTGGTCTCATGAGACCAGAGTATGGATTCCTAGAAGTCTATATTTTATAAATATGCTAAATGAGTTTATTGTGCTTTGGCTACAGTAGGTAGTTCTGGTGTGGATAAATAACCATGTATGCCACTTCTGCAGGCTGCATGTTACTCTGAGATAAAGTGTCACTCTTTTCATAGCTTTTGCTGGCTCTTTTTCTAGCAAAAACTCACTCATCACTAAATGAAAGCTTCAAGTGAAGACCTAATCACTTCAGAAGCCTTTTCACAAGTACATTGTTTTTGAATTTCTGTGTTACTTTTACTATATTTTCACAGTCTTCTTGTAGAGTTGTCCTCTTTTATGCTAAGAAATAAATCTCCTGACAGTTCTCTCTCAAGTGTTTTAACTGCTGTCAGCATTAAGTCTGAGTATGATTCAGTTGGCTATATAACAACTTTAACTGTCAAGAAATTACTTATCTTCAACCGTTTTGGTTCAACATCCTTACCTGTTGATAAAAACTTGGCTTAAAGTTACACCAGAAATTTTTATTTAGTTTTATTTATTAACTTTCAGGAGGGTAAACTCATTTTTGCAACACAACATTTTATCACTTTAATAGGAAAATAGTATTTTCCTGAATTTTAATGTCTTCTTCGGTAACTGAACAAGCAGATTTGCTGGAATATTATGTCTCTAAAGAACCCTAACATGTCTTCTAAGTATATATATATATATATATATATATATATATATATATATATATACAGCGAATGCCAGGAGATGCACACTTGAACACAAAGCCCACTAGACAGTGACCATGTGCTGATTCTGAACGCGTCTCTTACTGACAAAGGAGTATAACGTTACTTTAAAGGCTTGCGCACTCAACTGTCTGCGAAATGGAGCTTTGTGCTTTTGTATCCTACCTCTCTCATTCAACACAAATCCAAATATTCCATAATATTTCAATATTTGTGCTGCATCCAAATGCTAAACTATTATTATAGACTTTGTACTTCAGTCGCGTTCTAACGGTGACACAGTGAGGTAGGCGCGCTAAAGTTTGGTTCACTGTGTTTTATTTTGATTAAGTTACCACATGCGCTGTCAAGTTAGCAGTGCTAGAAGCTTGGAACTGATATGTTTTGTGTTTGTGCGCGCCGGCGCGATTACTTCAACTTTCCTCATACCAGCAAAATCAACTTAAACAAAAAACAAATAGACTGTCTCTTTCTGCCTTTTGAGTTTCCTTTCTGTCACAAAACTGAACTGAAACTCAGCAAATATATGCTACGTTACGTGTTGCACAGTTTTTTTTCCCTTGTCTATCAGTTAACTAAATTAAATATATTTAATATATAGGCTATGTACTGCAGATTTTATAGCCTTTATATGACATTAATTTGATATAATATTTAGTATGTTCACATGTAGGTGGAAAAAATTGTAATTTGTACTACTAGTAGATTTGTTTTTTTGTTGTACTGAAATCGTATCGAACGGTGGCCCTCAAACCGAGGTACGTACCGAACCGTGACATCTGTGTACCATTACACACACACACACACACACACACACACACACGTTTGTTTTTGTGAATTGGGGACTTTCCATAGACTTCTATAGATTTTATACTGACCAAACGATATTGTCTATCCCCTAACCCAACCCTAACCCTAAACCTAACCCTTACAGAAAACATGTTTGTATCAAGCACTTTCAGATAAACATCATTTACTATTTTAATCATTTTTTAACATTGTCAAAACTTCAGGTTTTGATTATCCTTGTGGGGACATTTGGTCCCCACAATGTAGCAAAAACAAGTACACACACACACACACACACACACACACACATACACATACAGGCACATCTAAAAAAATTGGAATATCATGAAAAAGTTTATTTTTTTATTGTAACATTTTAAAAACTGAAACTTTCATATATTCTAGATTCATTACATTCAAAGTAATTTTTTTTTTTTTAATTTTGATAATTAGAGCTTACAGCTCATGAAAGTCACAAATCCAGTATCTCAAAATATTAGAATATTTCCTAACATCAATCAAAGAAATGGATTTGCAAAAAAGAAAAGTTCAAGTTTTTTTTAAAGTTAAAGTAAAGTGCATAAAGTTCATTTATGCACTCAATACTTGGTCAGCAGCACATATTACAGCAAATGACTTGCTCCTAACACAAATTATAGCATCATTGAAGTGTGGTATGGAAGTGATCAGCCTGTAGTAATGCTGAGGCACTACTGAGCCCTCAGATGGTCTGTATAATGTTGGATCGACTGTTTCTCATTTTTTTCTTGACAATATCCCATAGATTCTCAATGGGGTTCAGGTTAGGCATGTTGGCTGGCCAATAAAGCACAGTAGTATCATGGGTCAGCAAATCAGTTGGAAGTGGTTTTTGCACTGTGGGCAGGTGCTAAAGTCCTGCTGAAAAAGGAAATCAGCATCTCCATAAAGCTTGTCAGCAGATGGAAGCATAATGTGCTCCAAAGTCTCCTGACAGATGGTTGCATTGACTTTGCACTTGATAAAACACAATGGACCAACACCAGCAGACGTCACAGCACCCCAAATCATTACTGACTTCAGAAACTTCACACTGGACTTCAAGCAGCTTGGATTCTGTGCCTCTTCAGTCTTCCTCCAGACTCTGTGACCATGATTTCAACATGAAATGCAAACTTTACTTTTATCGGAAAAGAGGACTTTGACGCACCATCAGTGAGTGCAGGACCGCACTGAAACTATCTTAATTTCGTTATTGCCAAAAACCCATCTTAATTTAGAACTTATCTTAATTTAATTTGTTAAGAAAGAGTCTTTTTTTTATTGGCGTGTTGGCCTATTTATAGGCTAAGTGTACGCCTATTTAGAGTGCTAAGATGTTACGATGTTACAGAGGACTTATTATATTTCTTTGTTCCAACTTCCAAGTGGCCTATAGCCTACATTAGTCATTAATAAATTATGTTAAAACATGTATAAATGACTCATTCTTGGCAAAAGAGCTGTGTGCTTGCGCACATTTGAATAATGTCGGGCTGTAAACGGGTTCGGGCTTTTAAAAAGCTGTCAATCAAAATATACTTGTCGGGCTCAGGCCGAATTCTGTTGGGCTCAGGCACTGTCGGGCCTAACTTTTAAGGCCCGATTACAGCTCTAGCTTGGTAGCCCTTTTTCTGAAGACTCCAGCTTCATTCTACTCCTTGTGAAGCTCTCCCAAGTGTTTGAATCGGCTTTACTTGACTGCTTACGCACCTTTGCCTACCCAATATCTTCCTTCCAGTCTACTTTGCATTTAATATGCTTTGATACAGCACTCTGTAAACAGCAACCCCTTTCAGTAATTACCTTTTGTGACTTACTCTCTTTGTGGAGAGTGTCAATGATTGTCTTCTGGACCATTGCGAAGTCAGCAGTCTTCCCCATTAGTGTGGTTTCAAAGAACAAGAGATACCCAGAATTCATACTGTAGGGATGGTCATTTAATGAAACTCAAATGTAATGTAGTAGACAGCACATTCCAGGGCCCAGTTTATTGCAAGGGGCCCTCCCTGACCACATAGTGGACAGAGGTTTGCACCATTTTTTTGTTTGGATCTTGGTGAACTAACATAAGCAAACTGTCCAATGCCATCAGATAAAGATGCCAGGACAACAGCCAGACATCTCTTAGAGCGCAAGACCACCACCTTTGGTACAAAGCCCGGGAAGGACAGAACTTCCTATTGGTCAAAATGCACCCACCTTGAGACTGATTCCTAATGGTTTGGCCTGTGACCAACCATAAAAATTCCTTAGGACCTCCAGATGCAGCAGCAGTGGGTGAAACTAAGAGAGATCATGGAGATCCATCCAAATCCATTCATAACTAGGTTTTCAAACCTTAAAACTGATGCATGCTACAACACACACATTAGGGATGCACCGATACCACTTTTTCCAGTACTTGCCGATTCCGAGTACCGATACCGATATTTTAAAATTTACCAGTAGATTTGTAAAATATAGGGTACAGAAACTAAAAGAATATGTATAATGTTAGTTGGTCAACTTCATTTATCAAATAGATACAGTCAAACCAAAATGTATTTAGAACCCATTATCATAAACTGTGTCCTGCACCCACTAGTAAAATAAAAACAAACAAAAAAAAATAATTCAAAAATCTTGGCCGCCCCGAGCTCAATCCAATCTGCGTGCTTTGCCTATCATCTGACACGCACCAGTTATACAAGCTGAATACTGAATGTTTAACATTATATTACTTGCATACATATACTTCGTAGACATCCTTAATCTCTAATGACTCCATTCTGCTGTCTGTTATTTTGTTGTCGGTGTTTCTTTGCCTGCATACGCACTTGTCACATGATGTGGTATCGGCGTTTGGTATCGGGGAATTTTAACGAGTACAAGTACGAGTACAAGAGCTCAGTATCGGGCCCGATAATCGGTGCATCCCTAACACACATCTTATACTTATTCAGAGAAATAAGTCTGGTAAGAAAAATTCCTTGTGACAGCAACGTGTAGTGCAACATCTTACACAAACTTAGCTGTTAATGGACAAATGAATGCATGCATGACAGTTCAGTCTTTTCCCATCATGTTTGGACTTAATGTGTTCGTAACATTGCCAAATGCATTCTGGTTATGGTTTGAGTGAGAAGTGAGAAATGCACCGGTAAAACTTTAGTGACACTTTTCTAACCCTGTGTTTGGACTATGCAAATAAATTCCACAGGAGGAAAGAAGGGTAGGCCACCACGTGTCCCCCCACTCTGATGGAACCAGCCTATCATAGCATAGAAATGGAGAAGTGCCAAATTTGAATCTCCTCCTCATCGGAAAGGGATAAAGGTACCCTTCCAAAAGACACTCCTTGTTCTGAGTCTGAGTCCTGTGAAGGAAAAGGCACAAACAGGACAACCTCTGTTCTGAGTCTGAGTCCCATAGGGGAAAGGCACTAACTGATCAACCAGTTCTGAGTCTGCGACCCGTAAGGGTGAGACAATAAAACAGATAACAAGTCCCAGTCTCCAGCTTTTGAGTCAGCAACAGATATGTTCTCACGTTCTGAGCCTCCAGCCTGGGAGAAAAGAGATAATCTACGTTCAGAGTCTTCGTCCAGCGAGACAACAGCAGATGCAGCGTCCTGAGTCTCCATCCTAGGGAGACAGAGCAGATTGACCAAGTTCTCAGTCTCTAGCCCAGAGAGGCAGAAGACACACAGACATTTGCAACAAGGTTAAGCCCCAACAAGCAAACCTTCACTTCAGGTACTTTTGCTTGTGTGTTCCAAGCTAAGGACCTTCAGCACCTACTCCAGGGGCACATTTGCGTATTCCAGATCTTAGGACCCTTGGTGCTCCAGGAGATCAGCATCCTACAGCGCTTCATGTTCAAGGCTGTCGAAACGGATTCCTGCTCCTCTCCCCACTGTACTGCCACCAGCGCAACCAGTGGAAGAAGTCGCCGCCACCGGACTGCTCACTCAACCACAGCGAATGTAAATATCGCTTTCAAACCTCTTCCAGAGACCTTGGCAATGTTGTATATCATCAGTATATGATTTTCTAATTTACATTAGATATTATATAGCTGATTGCAGTTGATAACAAATCTTACACATATTTGTTTGATGCATAATAAGGTTCTTCACCTTATTTGTTTCAGAGTAGCAACAGTTTATCTTTCTAGATAACGTAGCTCTGACATAGCAACATCCAACATTATCACTTGCATTTTATGCGTCTTATGCACTTTATTCCTTCTTTATTCATGGTGTTCATTTAGTAGTTGTTGATTACTCTCATCTATGTTGTTAATAAAATTTATTTTATTACAACTTGTGTCTTCCTTTTGTTGATAATACAGAAGAGGTTCTACAAGTTAGAGATCCCACCAATCTTTCTTATGTGATGTACTCATAACCACACATTAATTGACACGTGATCCAAGAATCATAACGTCAGCTGTGACACGAGTACTTATCAGTACCCTATTTCACCTCCCTAGGTTGGCGAAAGCAAAATTCTCTACATTATTTGGCATCCCTATTTTGACGAAAGAGAAATTTATTACAGTAAATATTGTAATATTTTGAGATACTGGATTTTTGACTTTCATGAGCTGTACGCTCTCATCAAAATTAAAACAAAACAAAAAACAAAAAAACTTTTACTTTACATGTAATGAATCTAGAATATATGAAAGTATGAAAGTTTACTTTTTAAAATAAGTTACAATAAAAAAATATTTTTTCATGATATTCTATTTTTTTTTAGATGCACCTGTATGCATGTGTGTACATATATATATATATATATATATATATATATATATATATATATATATATATATATATATATATATATACATGTATATATACACACACATATATACATATACATATATATATACACATATACATATATATATATATATATATATATATATATATATATATATATATATATACATAATATACATATATATACACACACACACATATATATATATATATATATACACACACACACATATATATATATATATATATATATATATACATAATATTACACGTATATATATAAATATATATATATATATACACACACACACATATACATATATATACATATACATATATATATAGAGAACTGTGCCAATGTCTCCAAGATGCTTCAAGAAACCTACCTACAAAACTACAGTACTGCTGTTAAAAAAGTTGTAGATGCTTGTGTAAAAATGCTGTAAAATGAGGATCCAGTCAAAAGATCCTTCAGAAATCATTATAATATACTGATTTATTATCAGTGTTGGAAACTGTTTTGTGCTTAATAGTTTTTTGGAACCTATGACACATTTTTCAGGATTATTTGATTAATAAAAAGTTAAAAAGAACAATTAAAGTATTAATTTCTTTCAAAAAGAAAGAAAGTGTAATGTTTGCAGTAAAGGCGACTGTGATTTGGATCCAAGTGCAGAACTTTATTAAAAGCGTAGTCAAAACAGTCAGGGTCAACAACAGCAAACAGAAACATCCAAGGTAATCCAAAGGGTAATCCGAAGAACGAGCTGAGGTCAGGGCAGGTGGCGAAAAATTACAAAAACCAGAAAACAATCCGAGTCGAAGCAAAAGGCAGGGGGAAGAAAACTAGGAACAAAGGAACACTCAGGCTAACACAGAACACGCTACAGGCTAACACCAATCAGCAAACCTGAAGAGAGAGAGAGCAACTTATATACTAAACAGGGAAACCACATGACAAAACAAACCAATGAGAGCAGACACAAGTAACCAAGGAACCAATCAGAATATAGCACATAGACAAGGGTGACACAAGACCATATAACATGAGAGGCAACACAGTCGTAACAGAAAGAAAGAATAGAACTTTTTATTAATACTTTAATTGTAACATTGTAACTACAGTTTAAAAATTTGGGGTCAGTAAATTTTTATTCTTTCTTTTTGAAAAAAAAAAAAGAATACTTTAATTCAGAAAGTGACAGTAAAGACTGTTCGAAAAATTTTCTGTTGTAAATAAATGCTGATCTTTTTAACTTTTTATTAATCAAAGTATCGTGAATAGATATTAAACTATATATGAAAATAGAAATTATTTTAAAATGGAATATTATTTCACAATACTGCAGTTTTAGTCTGCATTTTTGACCAATTAAATACAGCCTTGATGAGCCTAAAAGCCTTGCTTAAAAAAAAACATTAAAAGTCTTACTGTTCCCAAACTTTTGAATATATATATATATATATATATATATATATATATATGTAAATATATACACACATATATATATTTATAAATATATATATATATATATATATATATATATATATATATATATATATATATATATATATATATATAAAAGATTATTATAACCGTGTACACAAAGCATATCAAGACTGCAATATCAAAGAAAAACAATTGGCAAAAAAATGGAAGTAAATGGACTGTTGAAAACTATGAAGGATTGTGCCAGAAGACGACAGAACTATTGCAGGAAACTGGTATAAAAATAAAATTAAATAAAAATCAACATTCACTATTAAGACCACAAAAACCGACCACAGATATTTTCACAAAGCCAACATCCATGAAAGAGCTTCAAGTACTATAATGACAGACCAGTACTAAAAAAAAAAAAAAAAAAAAATAATAAAAAAAAAAAAAAATAAATAAAAAAAAAAAAGAGAGAGAGAGGGCCATCCGCCAATCTTCGCTAAGTTTAATGTGCTAGAGTGATGGAAAGAGTGGTTCAGGGTTCACGCAAGGAATCTGACTGAACTGAAGGAAGCGTAATCACCCTTGGAGAGAAGCGCTATGGCAAGCTCTATACCATGCCAGTCTCCTGAGCCTCAGAGTTTGTGTTTAAGACTCTTGAAAAAACTGGTTCTATTTGCAGATGATAAAATTTGTCGAATGTTAGGTGTAGCCCAACCTGCAGCTCTACAAATGTCTGTTAGAGAGGCCCCATTCATCATGGCTGCTAAAGCTGCGTCGCCCCTGGTAGAGTGGGCTCTTACTCCTAAAGGGCAGGGTAGACCTCTGGCCTGTTAGGGTGTTCAGATCGCATCCAACAATACAGTGGAAGATCCTCTGTTTGGGGACAGCGTTCCCCTTCTGCTGTCCCTCAAAACAGACAAAGAGCTGTTCAGACTGAAATTCTGTGTATGTTCGATATAAATGCGTAGGGCATGTACTGGGCATCACAAAGACAGGTTGGAGTCCCCTTCCTGGAAGGGGATAGCTTGCAAGGTCACCACTTGACCTCTGAAGGGAGTAGTGGGCATGTATCCAGGCCCTAATTCTAGGCATGAATTGTTAACAGAGAGGCCATGAATGTCGTCCACTCTTTTAATAGAGGTGAGCGCAGTCAGGAGGGCCGTCTTCATAGAAAGGGCTCAAAGATCGACTGAAGTGGCTCAAATGGATCTCTCTGTAGGGCCTGAAGGACCAAAAACAGATCCCAAGAGGGGATGAGGTGCAGCCTTGGCAGATTCAACCTCCAGGCACCTCTGAGGAATCTAATAACCAAATTCTGCTTCTCCACCGATCTGCCTTCCATCGTGTCATGGTTTGCTGAAATCGCAGCCACATAGTGTTGAAGCAGAAAGGTGCCCATCCAGGCTTCCTTGAAGGAAGGATAGCAACGATTCCATGCAATCTCCATGGGTCTTTTCTTTGGGAAGAACACCAAATCACAAAAATGTGACATTTCAGGTCGTATAGCCGCCTAGAAGAGGAGGCTCTGGCCTGCGTGAGGATGTTAACCACCACGGGTGCAAGGTCTTTGAAGTTCTCTTGGTCATGTCCAGGGACCATAGATGGAGGTTCCAGAGATCTCGGTGTGGGTGCCAGATTGTGCCCTTCCCCTGGAAGAGGAGATTTCTCCTCAGAGTAATGCGTCAGGGAGGAGCCGACGACAAGAGTACAAGCTCAGGGTCCTGCTGGGCTGTTCCCTGTCCTGCCTGACTGAGGGAAACGCATACTTGTTTAGATCCCTGGGCCAGCTGTGTGCCAGTGCATCTGTACCGAGGCGAAACACCATAACTCAGTGTTTCCCAACCACTGTGGCATTACAGCTTGTCGGATGTGCCTTGAAAAATTATCAAAAACTTCCTATATCTATTATATTTCGTTATTATTATTTTAAATCAGTGCTATTGGTTATTAATATGTCTGTTTCTGGGTTTTACAAATATTTAACATAATCTGTAAAATGATGAAAATGTAGTACGATTAATTTACTGCCTTAGATGTGGCTGCTTGAATGAAGGACAAGACACAGATCTCGGTCATTCACCAAAAAAATCTGTCAAAAAAAACCTTGTTAACTACATCTGAGAATGATTTTCATAAAATGTTAATTGCTAGTGTCTGATCATATATAAAGCCAAAATACCAACTATGACAAAACATTGTTTAATACTGGGAAAAAAAACCCCAACAACTTTATATCACATTTCTATCTTTTTTTGTGTTTGTTTTTAGTGTTTAGTGGTGTACTGTGGGATTTTTTTTTACTTATCAAAACTGTGCTGTGGCAGAAAAAAGGTTGGGAAACACTGCCATAACTGACAGTGAGTGGATTCTGGTGAGGCAAACAGATCTACTTGTGCCTGGCCGAATCGACTCCAAATCAGCTGGACCGTCTGAGGGTGGAGCCTTCACTTGCCCTGAAGCGAGACTTGTCGTGAGAGAGAATCTGCTACAGAATTGAGTTTGCCCAGGATGTGAGTGGCACGCAAAGACGTGAGTCTGTGCTGGCTCCAAAGTAGGAGATGGCGGGCAAGTTGCAACATGTGAAGGAAGTGAACTGATGGTTGATGTACGCTACAGTTGTGTTGTCTGTTGTTGCTGACCAACAAATGTTTGCCTTGAATCAGATGTCAGAACCTCTTCAAGTCCAAAAACATTTTGATGACATTTTAGTCTAGTTTTAGTTGACAAAAACTGATGACATTTAGTCTAGTTTTAGTCAATGAAAATTTTATTGTAGTCTGACAAAAGTAACTACAGTATTTGGCCAACAAGGGATGCTTAGCAGTAGGTTACTTCCAAAATGTAATACATTATATATTACTAGTTACTGTCTTTTAAAAAATTAGTTACTTTACAATATTACTGTCTCTGAATTGTAATGCCTTACACTACTTTTGAGTTACTTTTACCAAAATATCCACAGAAGTACGACTAGGCATTATAAAATACCAAAATGTAGTTTACTGCAGCTCATTATGCATCCAGTGGAGGGTAATGAGGTAGGAAAATATAGCATAAAATTATAAAATTATATTTAGATAGGCTACTGGTATTTAGGTCTAAATTAATGTTATAGTTTAGGTTAAGCACAGATAAGCACAAAATTGTTAAATTTTTTAATAATGCCGGTAAATAAAGACAAATGTTATAATGTACAAACAATAAACACAATACCTAGCCTATAGACTATTTTGAACGGTTTTCGGAACAAAACAAGAATAAAATACATAAGTTGCTAAACAAGCCAAAACAAATTACGCTAATTTAAAGCGAAACTGAAAGCAAACGCGTTGTTCTCACGCAGCCTACCTCTCTCATTCGGCATGAACCCAATTAAATGTGTCCATATTCGCGATATATTTGAACGTTAAACTATTATTTATTAGTAAACCAAGCTTTGTACTTACATGCACGTAAAAACATCCTCACATGAGCAAATATGTGTTTGGCCCGACCTCAGGCTGAACGACACGGATTACACTACGCAGTATGCAATATTTGAATTAATCAGTGTATATGTTTGTTGACTGTATGTATGTGCGTGAGGCACCGGCGCGATCGAACAGCGGAAACAAACAACAAAAAAAATACTCAGTCATTTTTTGTCATACAGATCATTCGAAATTGCAGCGCATTTACTTATATTTTTGTCACCTCCTTTTTCTTTCCGTGAACTTTCGACGAGGGCCGCGCCACACTCTTTTCCTTTCGTTTTGTTAATCTGTTAATTAGGCTATTTAAGTTAAATATATTTCGCGTATTCATTCATTTTATGTATAGACTATGATTTGATAAAAAAACAGATCTTGTTATTTTTAGTTTAACTTATTTTTGTTGCGTCCGCCGCATTATTTCTCTTCTCTTCAGCAAAAAGTATACTACTGTAATATTATTACTTTTGTAATGCGGTACTCCCAACACTGATGCTTAGTACACATGGAGTCAGGTAACTTAACTTGTTTGTTGTCGTCTTCTAAATAATGCCGCGAGTGGGGCTTGAGGAAGTGACGTCGCCTGCGTCTACGCAGTACGACCTGATGCAGCCCACTTCAGAAATACTGCGAAATAATAATAATAACGCGACTAAACAAAATGAAATAACGTTTCGTCTCGTTTTGGTCAACGAAAATGAAGAGACATTTTAGCATAGTTTTTATTTTGTAAACCACATTTAGTCTCATTTTTATTCGTCAACGATATTGCATTATACATTTAATTATAGTCATCGTCACATGACCAGCATTTACGTTGCATCTCGTCTCGTTTTCGTCACGTGATAAAGGTTCGTTGACGACGATATTTAGTCATAATTTTCGTTGACGAAAGCAACACTACTTGGCACCATGCCCATCACAGGACTTGGGTATGAAGTCAGTGCTGCAGCGGTCTCATGTGCATTAGACCCAGTGGTGTGACTGCGGCTGAGGATGCCATATGTCCCAGGTGCCTCTAAAAACACTGTTCTGTGTTTGAGTGCTCTCAAGCATTTCAGCACGCGTGCAGTCATAGTGACCAAGTCCAAATCCACATAGAGAAAAGAGATACTCTGCACCAGGGAGTGTTTACTCTTTTCCCAGCTGACCCAAAGTCCCAATTGAGCTAGGTGTTTGAGGACCACGTCCCTGTGGGCACAAATCAATTCTCGTGAAGGTGCTAGAATATACCCACTTCCCTGAGAGGGGCAAGGGCAGAACTTGGGCAGACGCCTCGCAAATTGAATCGTGTAGCAGAGCCGGATGGTCCTGAGAAGCCAACGAGAAGGATTGGGTAGGCTTACCCAATCATTCAAGAACTCCGCTAGCAGTCTTAGAGGAACTACACCAAACATACCTGGAGTGGGATGCTGTGGCCAAACAAAGCAGACTGGAGGTGAGAAGCCCCGAGTGCCTTGTCCGATGAATTCGTCAGGCTGGAGATGGGCGGTTCGTCTAATGAAACTGTCCGGGTGATAAATCTGAAGAGTTGGAGATGAATGTGTGGAGACACAAGGTGTGTGTCCAAACACATCCTGGTCTGCAGTGTCAGTGTCTGGCCATCTTGTGGAGGGCCAGTAGCACAGTGAAGATAACCCAGAGAAGAGAAGGAGCTCTTTTATTGACCAAGTGGTAAGGGAGGAGTTGGTGTATCACGTTCTGGCCGAAAATGGGGCCTTTCAAGATTTTGTCAATTCCTTGTGCACTTCCAGGAAGAAAGGCACTGGGGTCCAGCGTGGCTTAGAATCACGGTCATCACCCAGATACCAACTGTCCAGCTGCAAACGTTCGGGCCGAGGTGAAGGATTCCACTCCAGCCTGATCTCCTTGGCTGCCCGTTCAAGCATGGCTGCTATTTCAGCATCCGCCTCTTACTAAGACTCGGCCCCTGCAGAAGCCTGCTCAGCCTGAGGTCTCAGCTTCAGATGGCTCATGCCCTCTCTCTCTCATGCAGCTGGCTGTTCTTGCCCTTCAGGAGCTCCGAATAGGAAATCAAAGCCGTACTGAGACAGACTATCAAACCCATCCAGAACATCGACCAGGGGACACAAGTTTTCTCTTAAAACCTATTCACAAAGCTGCTGAGACAAACTTTTACTAAGCAATAGAGAGAAGTCTTAAGCTAAGAGTAAGGGCGGGGTTGACCTCGTTGCTATGGATGATGTCAGCATACTTAGTAACTATGCACACAGTGATTGGCTGATATGGGACGGGTTTCTGTAGAGATTTATTCATAGAAGATTTATATTGCAGAGCGCAATATTATTTTATATTTATTCAAATAATGTTTTAAAAATAAAAAAAATTTAATTGCCACATTCAAATAAAGATTTTAAATGCAGGCTAAGTGTCACTAATTAAACAAGTATATGATGACGGGTAGAGCGCTCCCACTTAAGGCACTGTGACTTCCCCACTCAAATGCAGATGCAGAGAGTGTGTTCTCCATGGTGGGTTTAAACAAAACCAAAACGAGGAAGAGTCCAAATTTCTTTTTGTCTGTTGTTGTTGTTTTTTTTTTTTTTTTTAAATATAAAAATGTTTTATTTGGATGAATTTGTCTGTCTTTTAAAAGATTAACTAATTGTTATAATTTCTATTTGTGCTGGTCAATTATGAACAATAGGTAAAATTTAACTGCTAGCAAAAACTTAAGAGAATTCAGTGGGGCTGAGGGGCCACTGCTGCAAATATTTGAGTGGCCACTAACAGATGTAATCTCACTCCAAACTTTTGAGAAAACTTGAGAGCCCTGTAACTTTAAGTGAACTTAAAACAATCTTTACATAAACCCATTATTTACCTGTGCCTTCCAGGAAAGTAGAAAATATACAGAAATTAAATAAAGTTATCAAACACTAAATTAAACATAGATGAATCCTTAAGGCTACAAAAGTTATTGATTTCCTCTTTTTTCTTTTGTGCTTTGATTAATAGACATCACAGCAGTTGGGTTATTAGGTTATTTGGCTGCTATTACTTTAAGAGCTGCCGCTTCTAAATGTGACGTGGATCTGAAACGCATGCTCGTAGTTTCATTTGCGATTTAATATGAAGTAATACAGTGCGTGCAATGGAAGTGCCCGTGCTACAAGTACAGTATAATGGGTGACAGGACAGGTAAATTCAGGTCAATCGCCTGCGTTAACGTGCTAATTTTGACAGCACTAAAGTAAACCAATCCAATCCGGCTTAGATTGAAACTAGGGGTGGGTGATATGGCAAAAATATCATATCATGATTTTATTTCAGGAAAATCACTATTTATGATTTTTTAATCACGATTTTTTTCGGTTTTACTATTTTTTTGCAAGTTGTCTGAGCAATACAGCCAAACTAATTTCCTTATTTTTGTAGGATCAGAAGTAAATGCTCATTTGTACGATTGGCTAACAGTTGTTTATGTTTGACAGTCTACATTAGGGGTCTCCAAACTCGGTCCTGAAGGGCCGGTATCCTGCAGAGTTTAGCTCTAACTCTACAGGACTCTGGTCCTCCAGAAATGAGTTTGGAGACCCCTGGTCTACATCCTTTATAGAATGCTGCTTTGCTTAAGGTTTAACAATGCATAAATACTCAGTATATTAAACGATTTGTAATAACAGACAAAGCAATAGTGACTACATAATAAAACAGTTATTTACACGTGTTTGGTGCAACATTACTGTTGGATCCAATACAGTCAGCACAATTTTTCATCAAATTTTTGTTTCAATCTTTCTGAAAATCAAATTGTGCCTTGTTTCTAAATGAATCCATGGTAAAAAAGGGGAGGCTTGCACGAGGGGCAGTGCAACTTGGCTTACTTTGATTTCTTCAAGCACTGGAATAAGCAGAGCATACAGTGAATGATATTCATACTTTTGCACATGCTTTAATTGGCCTTTGCCTCATCGCTGTCCTGGAAGAAATCCATAAATGCAGCGAGTGATGAACGCGGACCCTCGTGAATGAGCCGTGATTTCAGCGGCTTTAACGCCCTCGCAGAAAAAGTCTATAAGCACACAGTCCAGCAGATAAGAATAATGTGCAATCGCCAAGTACTCTTGAATATAGCCCTCAAGCAATCGTGTGCCCTGCTTGAGGGCTAATAACAGTCTTGCAGTGTCCATACCTTGCCAGTGTCTGGGCGAAAAGCTGCTGGATCCTTGTGTGGTCGAGTATTCTGTTACGTAGTGACAGATGGGTGAAGCGGGCAGGACAAAACAAGATAAGGCTAAAGATAATTCAAAACTCAGGGAACTAGACGACGAACACGGGTAACTAACAAGGCTTCGTACGAATGCTAACACAATACAATACTCGATAAATGGCGAAGGAGAAGTCCAAGGCTTATATACAGTGTCTGATTGGATGCATGTGATCAGTGCAATGGAAGATGGGGAACGTAGTCCGGGGTGTGGTTCAACAGTTTGTGTAATGTGAATGTAATGAGAGGGCGAAATCTGGTGGTGAGCAGACCGAAGGTCACCGGCCAGATTCGTGACAACTGTTTAATCATTTTTTATTAATTTAAAAATTGAGAAATTCTTTCAAATGTACATCTTTTACAAGAATTACAGCAAAAAACAGTTTGATGCAACAATTATTTTTAGCAACATCTGAGAAATTCGAAACACGACTGCTCAAAATGGTTTATGAAACCTACACATTCAAAACCTTGTTACTCTGAAATTTTTAATGTAAATGTTAAGTGTAAGTGAAATGTTAAGTACTGTAAGAGGTCTTTTATGACGCTACATATGCTGGCGTGTGTATTTGATAGGTGCTTGATATAAAATAAATGGTGCTTTAAAAAGTCTTTGAATCTGGTGTTCATGAAAGAGTGGGAACCCTGGTCTCATCTGTTCATCTGTTCTCTTCAAAATAAATGCATAAGCCTATATCATCCTGTAGGTTCATACACTGACCAAAATTATAAACGCAACACTTTTGTTTTTGCCCCCATTTTTCATGAGCTGAACTCAAAGATCTAAGACTTTTTCTGTGTACACAAAAGGCCTATTTAAATATTGTTCATAAATCTGTCTAAATCTGTGTTAGTGAGCACTTCTCCTTTGCCGAGACCTCACAGGTGTGGCATGATGCTGATTAGGCAGCATGATTATTGCACAGGTGTGCCTTAGGCTGGCCACACTAAAAGGCCACTCAAAATGTGCAATCACACAGCACAATGCCACAGATGTCACAAGAATGCCACAAGTTTTGAGGGAGTGTGCAATTGGCATGCTGACTGCAGGAATGTCCACCAGAGCTGTTGCCCGTGAATTGAATGTTCATTTATCTACCATAAGCCGTCTCCAAAGGTGTTTCAGAGAATTTGGCAGTACATCCAACCAGCCTCACAACCGCAGACCATGTGTAACCACACAAGCCCAGGACCTCCACATCCAGCATCTTCACCTCCAAGATCATCTGAGACCAGCCACCCGGACAGCTGCTGCAACAATCGGTTTGCATAACCAAAGAATTTCTGCACAAACTGTCAGAAACCATCTCAGGGAAGCTCATCTGCATGCTCATCATCCTCATCGGTGTCTCGACCTGACTACAGTTTGTCGTCGTAACCGACTTGAGTGAGCAAATGCTCACATTTAATGGCGTCTGGAACTTTGGAGAGGTGTTCTCTTCATGGATGATTTCCGGTTTTCACTGTACAGGGCAGATGGCAGACAGCATGTATGGCGTCGTGTGAGTGACAGCGTGTATGGCGTCGTGTGAGTGAGCAGATTGCTGATGTCAACGTTGTGGATCGAGTGGCCCATGGTGGCGGTGGGGTTATAGTATGGGCAACGAACACGAATGCACAGAGATACCATGACGAGATCTTGAGGCCCATTGTTGTGCCATTCATCCATGACCATTACCTCATGTTGCAGCATGATAATGCACAGCCCCATGTTGCAAGGATCTGTACACAACTCCTGGAAGCTGAAAACATCCCAGTTCTTGCATGGCCAGCATACTCACCGGACATGTCACCCATTGAGCATGTTTGGGATGCTCTGGATCGGCGTATACGTGTTCCAGTTTCTGCCAATATCCAGCAACTTCGCACAGCCATTAAAGAGGAGTGGACCAACATTCCACAGGCCACAATCAACAACCTGATGAACTCTATGCAAAGGATATGTGTTGCACTGCGTGAGGCAAATGGTTGTCACACCAGATACTGACTGGTTTAAGGACCTTTTGTGTACATAGAAAAAGTATTAGATCTTTGAGTTCAGCTCATGAAAAATGGGGGTGAAAACAAAAGTGTTGTTCATAATTTTGGTCAGTGTAATAAAAAATGAACATGTGAATTGCATGCTATTATAATTAAAATATAAAAAATTAAAATGACAGGTAATAATAGATTGTGACAGAATTTTACGGCTCTGTCCGTCAAATTGACGGACAATGTTAAAGTCTAACGCAACCTCTGACTACAAGGTACATTATTTCATGCTATCTAAACACACAAGGGGTAATCAAAAGTTCAGAGACTATGCCTATGATAAACAGTAGAAAACTGTCCTCTTCAGTGTAACGTTTGTCTGTATGTGTAATTATGCAGTATAGCGCTCCTGACAGTTCTCATTAAACCCTTGAAGTGAAAGTGAAACCTGTCTCACTTTAAACCCATTTTTCTCAAAATTTCATTCCTGAAAACCATCACTATCAGCCATAAAATTATAAAAAAAGAAAAACGTTTTGGAAAGGGCTCAGAGGGAACCCAGCTTTCATATGGTATCAAAACTTAAAAAAAGGTGTATATATATATCAGAGGTTGCGCTAGACTGTAACATTGTCTGTCATTTTGACGGACAGGGTCGTAAAAATTCTGTCATAATCTATTATTACTCTTTTTATTTTCATATTTTAGTTATAATAACACATTTAATTGTTTTTTTTTTTTTTTGTTCACATGCTGTTTATTTAAAATAACGTGTAAAAGATTTCTCGATTTTAATAGATTCTCATTTTGATGAACCAATATCAATTCTCGATTTTTAGCTGATGAATGAACAGTACACAGTGTGCCTTACTTCCAATAAATAGCAACAGGCTGACTTTGTATTACTTTTGATACAAAACAAAGTCTCAGATTTCAAATTATGTACGCCATTAGGAAATCTCGCTTTAATGTGGTGTGATAGATCATTGTAGCTTCTGTGTACTCGCCTGTGCGTAATCGAGCTCATAGCAAAAGATTTGTGACAGTTTTGTTTTTGTTCTGGATCTCCAGACACTGGAGCGCACTTGCCACCAACTGATATATTGGTGGTATATATATATATATATCACCACCAACTGATATATATGTGTATATATATGTATGTGTGTGTGTGTGTGTGTGTGTGTGTGTGCGTGCAGTTAAAATCTGAACAGTACAAAAGGTATGCATTCCTTTAACAGATGAGCTTCGCATGTTGAAAGATGCTGCAGAAAAAGAGGAGAATGAACTACTCGAAATACAACAGAAAGAAAATGAAAAGCTGCTGATCCAAAGAGCAACGGAGGAGTTATTAAGCGAAGATTGGCTGAAGGAAAACTGTAAAAGGTGCCCTTCCTGTGGTGCTAACATACAGGTCAGCATCTACTAAAACAAGACAGCAAACAGACTTCTTATTTTTATTGCTTACGATCTTTGGGTAAAATGTTAGAAAAAGCTTGTAAATAAAGGAATAATACTTTTTTAGAAAGACCCAATTAAAAATATTTTTACAGGGGAGAATAGCCAAACCAAAAAGAAACAAATAAAACACAATGTAACATTCATAAAAGCGTACACAATGGAACGCGCACGTGTGACTGGGGCTATAGTGCCATCTAGTCGTCGCCGATTTTCCTAGGCTCAGCTGCGTGTGAATCGCGAGCTGTGTGTGTGTGGATTGGGCAAGGCTAAAAGGGCGGAACGAAAGTCTCAAAATTCAAATGAATCAAATAGAATCGATTCAGAAGAGATGTGAATGAATGCACGCATGTCGTCTGATCCACAAATTAACATTTTAATCGTCACGTGCACAAACCGTGATACTTTAATACAAACTATAACATCTGTATTCACAAATATGTCTCCGTTAGAACAAAATGCTGCACATTAATGTTATTCTAAACTCTGCAGACACCGGTTGAGTAGCATTTGTTTCAGTGTAGTGACGCAAATTTGCGAATTTTTCGAATCGCGTACACGTTAATGAATTGCACTGGGCCTTGTTCATTGGTAGTTATGTGTGTGGGCGTCGTGAAATGCTGTAAACTGCGAAAATGAAGTCTTAAAATCCAAATGAACTGAACAAGATTGACTCGAGCAAGACCTCAATAAATGCACGCGTCACCTGATCCACAAATGCACTGATTCCTTTTTGCATGAGCAATTTATGATATATTAATGCAGAACAGAACATTTTTATGTGCAAACATGTCTGTATTTGTACAAATCGCTGCACAATCATTTAATCCCGAATTCCATAGACTCAAATTGAAAGGTATTTGTTTGTGGATTGTAAGATACATGCATAAAATTGATCCAGTACATGGATAATTGTGTGTGCATCTATTAATCGTTTTGAGTCTAATATCATCCCATAGGAAAATGCATGTTTATATTAGATCTGTGTGGCAACAGCGTAATATACAGTAAATAAATCCACTGCTTTCTTGTCTTCTCTGAAGCTGGGACTCTAAATAGTGTTCTGTGCTCATCTGTGCAGCAAAAGACAGAGCAGTTCAAATTTTTGCCATGCCATTAGAACTGGTACCACCTGGTGCAAAAACAAAATGACAACGCTGTGAGTAGAAACGTGCAAATTAAGGGGCAGTAATCCCCTTACCACGTCATGGGATGAGCATGCTGTGCTGAATTCTGCACCCCTGCTGCATTTGCTCTGAAGGCACTGTGTGTGTCTTCTTTTGAAGTACAACAAGGAGGACTGCTACAGCGCCACACTGGTCAAACCATATTATTTGCAGGCTCTTATATTAGGTCATATCAGATCAAATGTACTCGGTTACTAACATAAACTTGGTTCCCTGAGATACAAGAATGAATACTGCTTTGCTAAGATGCTATGGGAAAAAGTAATTTGCCCTTGGTGCAGCCACCGAAGCAAATAAAGTGTTGTTCCAACTGTCTAAGCAGGGCGGAACAATCAATGTAAATTCTCAACGTCCTGACAGGGCAGAGTAAATTAAACTCTCTGTCCTCTTCTGTGGAGGAAGCACAAAGAGCATGCTAATAGGCAATAGGCACATGCTCAGAATCTTTACAAGGCAAAGATTTTTATAAAAAAATACTTGTTTGTGACGATAAAAAGTATTTTGTGACGATAAATTACAATGTTTTGAGATTTTCAAACAATAATGAGAAACAACATTTAGACCACACACACTAGGGATGTCTTTTTATCCCACAATTCGGAGTTAAATAAAGGCTATTTCACACTGCCCCAATAAACTGACATAATGGCTTGATTTTGCTGCAACAATCCCTGAGTATTTAGCGATTCAACGTGTCATTCAAATTAGGGACTCTGCATCCCCTAAGAGCCTTTCAGAGGATGCTCGGCCTCATGTCGGCTGCCTCCTAGGGGATTCCTCTGGGCCTGCTTCACATATGGCCTCTTCATTATTTGCTCAAGATTCATGTTCTGTCCCAAGCATGGTGCCTCGGCCGATGTTATGTCAGGGTAACCCATCGCTGTATCAAAGCTGTGGCCCCCAGACAACTCCACACCTGCTTGAATGCTCATGACAGATGCTTCCAGCATGGGCTGGGGTGTGCTGTCCGAGGGCAATCTGGCATTCAGCTCCTGGTCAAGCGAAGAGCAATGTATGCATATCAACTGCCTCAAGATGATGGCAGTCTTTTTAGCCCTGAAAACCTTCCTGCTGGCCTTAATCGGACAACATTGCCTAGTCCAATTGAACAGTATGATGGTGGTGGCATTCACCAATCGCCAAGGCTGCCTGAGGTCACCCCTCCTTTACAAGATGACTCGACGTCTCTCCTCGACGAGGACAAAACAGACACCTCTCATTACGAGCGGTTTATGTGCCAGGCAGACTGAACCAGGGAGCAGACATGCTGTCCAGAGGCAATGTAGCTCCAGGGGAATAGAACCTACATCCACAGACAGGTTCAAATGATTTGGTCTGTCCTACACAGCTTCCTGAGAGGGCCACTAATACCATTTTAGAGGCTAGAGCTCCATCTATAAGGCATCTCTACACCCTTTAATGGTCAGTCTTCTGTGACTGCTAAGTTTTTAAGGGAACTGTGCCAACATGGGACTTGTTTATAGGCCCTCCCTTTGAGATGCTTCAAATGGCTGATTTACGGCCTATGTCACTCTAAACCGCCCTCCTGTTGGCCTTAACATCAATCAAACGGGTTGGGCACTTGCAAGCGTTTTCGGTTAACGCTTCGTATCTAGAGTTTGGGCCTAATGACTGTAAGGTCGTTCTCAAACTGAGATGTGATTATGTGCCTAAGGGCCAGGGCCCGTATTCACAAAACATCTTAAGGCTAAAACTAGCTCATAACTTGCCGATTTAGGAGAAAATCTTAAAAATAATGGGTGTGCTAGTCCTAAATTTAGGACTCCTAAGTCTTTGCTCTAAGAATATTTCACAAAGCGCTTTAGCACTAAAACTAGCTCCTAAATCGGTGAAACGTAAAGGCTGATTTATACTTGACTCGTCCGCAAGTTCGCTTGAATTGGCGGAAGTGCGCGTTGAGTGTGCGCGTTCGCATGTCAGTGCATTGATCATGAACATTTTTAAAACTGTTTTGGCTGAACACCTAACACCTGTTAGAGACCATCAATGTGTGATCATAGAGATAGTCAGATGGCAAATAACTCTTGGAGAGAAATCTCGACCAGCGTTGGACGAAAACTTTTGCAAGAAAGTTTGTGAAACTGTACATTTTAACACCTGTATTGTGTTGGCTTTACGGTGTTGAAGAATGCTGTAATAAAAATATTTCTCATAATTGCTTGTGTTAGTGTTTCACATTACTTATTTTCATAGGCGTAATTTACGGGTGGGACATGTCCCCACCACTTTTTGCCAGGCTCGATATTGTCCCCACCACTTTTCTGAACATCCCGTGGCACAAACGTACTTAGGCCCTGATCACACCGAACGTGTTTTTGCAGTGAGAGGCGCCTTTTTTGAATTGTTTTCTATTGGCAGTGAGCGTTATGTGCGCTGTTTATGTGCCGCGGGCGCCTCGCGTTTTAACCGCCTGCTGCGCCTCGCGTTTTTGCCGGAGCGCTCTGAGCGCCTGAAGTTGAAAAAAAAGCAACTCTAAGTGGAAAAGCGTCATCACGGTTTTTTCCATTGTCCAATCGAATTAATGGAGAGGCGGGCCTTCCATTGTGGTGACCAAAGTTTTACTGTTGCCTAAACAGTCTGGAGATTGCAGTGATGGAGGAGAAACTTTTGGTGTCTATCGTGGGTTACCCGGAGCTGTGTTTTTTAAGGTTTTTGCTGATATGACAGTTTACTAAACAGCTACGTGTAGTGCAACATCTTACATAAACTCAGCTGTTAATGGACAAATGAATGCATGCATGACTGTTCAATCTTTTCCCATCACGTTTGGACTTAATGTGTTCGTAACATTGCCAAATGCATTCTGTTTATGGTTTGGAAAGTGATTAATACACCGGTAAAACTTTAGTGACATTTTTCTAACCCTGTGTTTGGACTATGCAAATAAATTCCACAGGAGGGAAGAAGGGTGGGCCACCACATGTCCCCCAACTCTGATGGAACCAGCCAATCACAGCACGGAAATGGAGAAGCGCCAAATTGCAATCTCCTCCTCATCGGAAAGGGATAAAGCCCTTCCAAAAGACACTCCTTGTTCTGAGTCTGCCGCCTGCAAAGGAAAGGACTGTAACAGAACAACAACGTTCTGAGTCTGAGTCCCATAGGGGAAAGACACCAACAGAGCAACAAAGTTTTGAGTCTGCTACCCGTGAGGGTGAGACAATAGCAGAAACACCTCCGTTCTGAGTCTCCGGCCTGCAAAGGTGAGACAATAACAGATACCAAGTCCAAGTCCCCAGCTTTTGAGGCAACAACAGATACGACCACATTCTGAGCCTCCAGCCTGCGAGGAAAGAGATGATCTACGTTCAGAGTCTTCGTCCAGTGAGACAACAACTGATGCAGCGTCCTGCGTCACCATCCTTGGGAGACAAAGCGGATTGACCAAGTTCTGAGTCTCTAGCCCAGAGAGGCAGGAGACACACAGACATTTGCAACAAGGTTAAGCTCCGGCGAGCAAACCTTCACTTCAGGTACTTTTGCTTGCGTGTTCCAAGCTAAGGACCTTCAGCACCTACTCCAGGGCCACATCTGCGTGTTCCAGATCTTAGGACCCTTGGTGCTCCAGGAGATCAGCATCCTACAGCGCTTCACCTTCAAGGCTGTCGAAACGGATTCCTGCTCCTTTCCCCACTGTACTGCCACCACAGTAACCAGTGAAAGAAGTCGCTGCCACCGGACTGCTCACTCAACCGCAGCGAACATAAATATCACTTCCAAACCTCTTCCAGAGACCTTGGCATTGTTGTATATTATCAGTATATGATTTTCTAATTTACATTAGATATTATATAGCTGATTCCAGTTGATAACAAATCTTACACGTATTTGTTTGATGCAAAGTAAGGTTATTCACCTTATTTGTTTCAGAGTAGCAACAGTTTATCCTTCCAGATAACGTAGCTCTGACACAGCAACACCCAACATAATCAGTTGCATTTTATGCATCTTATGTGCTTTATTCCTTTCTCATTCATGGTATTCATTTAGTAGTTGTTGATTACTCTTGTGTATCTTTTGTTAATAAAATTTATTTTATTACAACTTGTGTCTTCCTTCTGTTGATAATACAGAAGAGGTTCTACAAGTTAGAGATCCCACCAATACAATTCTTATGTGATGTACTCATAACCACACATTAACTGACGCGATCCAAGAATCATAACGTCAGCTGTGACATAAGTACCCATCGCTACCCTATTTCACCTCCCTAGGTTGGCGAAAGTTAAATTCACTACCTTAATTGGCGTCCCTAGGTTGGCGAAAGCGAAATTTATTACAGCGGCGATGTAGGTTGTGTGTTTGTTTGTCAGGGAAATAAAGGTGACATGGTCATATAACCACCATATAACAATTGCTTAGACTGGTGATAACGTGGACAAAAAGTCATATAATTTCCTTTGACGTCTTTATGCATGGAGAAAAAGAGGAAAGAAGAAAGTTAAACAAGCTTGGGTTGACGTGGTTTCTAACGCGTCTGATACGGCTGAACTGTTTGTGGATTCAGCATCGGCCTCTAGTAGCACAGGGCTGAAGTTTCAGCAAGAAACGGAACCACAATGGTTTGACACATGTCCTGACTTTGATAACGAGGTTGTTGCCGCTGCCCTTTCGGATACTTCTGGAATCCAGCAGCAAAAAAAAAAAAAAATCGAAACGTGTGGAATCTAGTGGAAACGGTAATGAGGATGTCTTGGCTGCAATACGCGAGCTCGCCTTAAAGCACGACAAAACTTTTCAAAAGATTTCTGCGATCGAAACTACCACCAAAGCAACCTCTAAACAAATAAAGAGTCTGACAGCGATGGTGCAACAGCTTATTGTGGATGTTGGCGTTCATAAAGAGGCTCTTGATCATGTGGAATCAGAGGTCCACGCTTTGAGAAAGGAAAACAAATTACTAAAAAGCAAGTGTACAGGAATGTACACGTTAGAGTTGGAGATGGTGTCTAAAGTTGCACGGCGCTCCGGAAAAAGATGGAGAGGATGCCCGAAGTGTGGTTGTCAACATAATAGAGAAGATCGCTCCTGTAATTGGAGCCGGGCTCCAGGAGAGTGTCGATGTCGCTCACCGTCTGGGACCGAAACATTCAGATGGGAAGGCCAGATCAATCATAATCCTCTTCTCACTGCGTCGCATTCGTGGCCTTGTTTGGGCCGCTGCAAAAGGCTGCAAAATTTTAACTGACAACACACTGTGTCCTTCGGAGCCTCTGTCTCCTGACGATAGAGCAGCACTGGACAAGCTGTGGCCTCTCGTGAAGAAGGCACGGAAGGAGGGCAAGAGAGCAAGCTTCCGCAGCTCGTTTGCTTTGATTGATGGGAAGCAAGTCTTCTACTCGGATGTTACCTAAGCCAAGTTTTTGACTGCACTGGCTATATACCTCCCTCATGCAATGTTCAAAGACCTGTAAACAGTTACCGACATAATTTGCATAATAACTCTTTTAAATTGTGTTATAGGGTAGGTATTATGTTTGATCCTCCTTGATTGCTGTTATTCTTGTTTATTAATACTGACTCTTTAAAAAAAAAAAAAAAAAAAAGGTTAATCACCTTGAAGCCAAAACATTCCATAGGTTATTAACCACCTCTCCCTTTACATGCAAGGTAAATGCATTAAATTATTTAAATTAAAGATGTTTTTTCTTATGGAGTTCATGTTTAAAGCTTTGTCGGTTGTAACGTTGAATGTTCGAGGTTTGCAGGACAGTTTGAAAACAAAAGCAGTTTTTTTGTTTTGTAAAAAAAGCACGGCTGATCTTATCTTTCTTCAAGAAATTCACTCAGGGGAAACGGATATTAGGTTTTGGAGGAATCAATGGGGAAACTCAATTTTCTTTAGTCATGGCAGCAATCACATGGCTGGAACCGCTATTGTTACACCGTTTTAAAGGGACTGTTTTAGAAACTTTAAGTTTTGATGAAGGCAAATGGGTTATTGCAGTAATTAAACAAGATAATGCCACCTTCATAGCTTGCTGTGTATATGGTCACAACTCTAGTGCATCTAACAGAGTAATGTTCTCTCATTTAGTGGGTAAATTAAGGAAAGTAAATAAAAAATATATTGATGCTTATTTTATTTTGGGAGGAGACTTCAACGGATGTATGGATGATTGTCTGGATAGATACCCCCCCTAGACTTGATGGTGGAATGAATAATGATTTAATCTTTTCTCTTTGTGTGGATCTCTCCCTGACTAATGCATGGCAGTTCTTTAAAGGGGTCATCGCATGCCCATTTTCCACAAGTTGATATAATTCTTTAGGGTCTTAATTAAAAGTCTATAATATACTTTTGTTAAAAATTCTCAATGGTAGTGTAGAACAACACCATTTTTACCTTTCCAAAATCAGCTCTGCAAAAATCATCCTATTCTGTTCGAGGCTGCTTTAAATGCAAATGAGCTCTGTGCCCCTCTCTTCTCTCTGTGGAGTGACAAGCCTGTTTACTTTAGCCGCATTTAGCCGCTAAACTTGCTAAATGGCACATTATTAGGAAAGGCGATCGCAAAGATTCATAAAAAAAACCCTTATACTTACTTCTGCTGTAAGTGAAGCTGGATCATGAATGATTTGCGTGAACATAGACGGATATATGAAGAGTTCAGATGCAAAACCAGCTAAAAGCCATCTCGGTCAAAAATGAGATAATAATACTGAGTGAATGCCCCTGACACATAGTATACATCCATCATATACTTTTACTTCAAACTCACTAAATTCCAGCCTCAGGCCAATCAGAAGTACCAGTACTTACATTGAAACCAACACAAAGTAGCCAGAAAGAAATGATAATTTTAAAGAAATACCTCAGATGGATTTAGAGGCTTTTGCATCTGAACTCTTCATATGTAGATTGGGAGACATATTCCCTTCACAAACGTAATCCACTGCATCTTGAGCAGCTCAGATGTCGAGAGTAAATGACGACCACTATGTTCATTATTATATCCAGCAACACAACACCTCAATCGCTCAATCAGAGATATTCTTGTCTAACTTAAATCCCTGCTCCGGCATCAAAACAATGGAGGTGGGACTGTTACAACTGCTCTGAGGTTCAACTATCAATCAACTATCAATCAACTATGTCAATCAACTATCATGGGAGTGGCCTTTGTTGGAGTGAAGCCACAACGACAGGCATCTGAGAATGGCTCGATTTGAAAAAGGAATATTATTTTTACAGATTAATTACAAACCACTGCATGGATTTTTATTATTATAGGGTAGATGTGTACATACACGGTCAACACACATTAACATTCAAACAACATGTAAAAGTGAATTTAGCATCCGATGACCCCTTTAACCCTTATACAAAAGAGTTTACCTGGTCAAATAAAACTTTGACTCTTAGATCTAGGAGTGATTTCTTTTTAATTTCTTCTTCCATCCTCAACTACGTAAAGGATATTTCCCATACCACTGTCTCCTTATCAGATCATAAATTAGTTTGTATAAAGATGAGTGACATCCATGTTAACCCGAGACTCAGGGGCTATTGGAAACTTAATAATACCTTGTTAAAAGACCAAAAATTTAATGATAGTATTATTAATCTTATCAAAGAATTATTCACTCACTTAAATAGAGATTATAAAAAAAACAAAAAAACATGGGAGGTCTTCAAATATAACACTAGACATACAGCAGTTAAAAGAAGTAAATAAATTAAAAAGATGAAACACCAAACTGATTCAGAATTGGTGAATAAGCTGAATGTATTACTAACTAAACACAAGAGGACAATTTAGAAATAAAAGTTATAGTTATACAAGTTATAGTTTAGACAACATTATTTCAGAATTTCAATCTGGTTTTATGAAAGGCCGTCACATATCTAACAACACGATTAGTTCTGGACTTGCTGAATTATTCAGATCTAATTCATTCAGATGTTTCATTCATTCAAATTTTTCATACACTAGAACTATTTGGATTTGGTAAAGCATTTATAGATGGTTTACCATATATCATGGAGTCAGACTAGGCTGTCCATTCTCCCCATTTTTATTTCTTTTAGCCACAGAGTTACTTTGTTTAAGGATTGGTTAAGAATTAAGAAGATAAAAATTTTAAAGGAATTTCAATATTTTCATCTGCAGCTTGCAGATGACACTATGCTGTTATTGGAGAACAAAATTCAGTTACCAAATCCTCTGGTTGAGCAATTTTCATGTGAAATGTGAAATTATAGCAGTTCATTATATATTCTTAGGAGATATCCCAGTTAAAAAAAAAAATGTGTCAAATATTTAGAAATTTATATCACTAAAAATTCAATTAGTAGACATTATTTAAACTTTTCTGATAAAATTATAAAAACCAAAAATATTTTTAACATCTGGCTTCAGAGAGATCTTTCATTATACGGTAGAGTTCTTTTATCTAAAGTTGAAGGGCTCTCTCATTTTGTATATTTTGCTCTTTCTTTGTTTGTGAACGATAAAGCTATAAAGGAAATTAATAAAATATTTTTGGATTTAGACCTCACAAATTAAAAAGAGAAGTACTTGCTAATTCCAGAAGTGAAGGTGGCCTTGATTTTTTGGACTTTGCAGATACTGTAAACACCTTTAAAGTAAATTGGTTGAGAAGATGCCTTATGAATCCAATGTCACTGAGGTTTTTTATTCCAAATAAGATATTCGACCAACTTGGTGGCTTAACTTTTTTACTAAAGTGTAATTTCTTGCCTGGCAAGTTACCCATTTCCTTATCTAACTTCCATTAGCAATGTCTTCTGTCATGGAAATTGTGTTTTGTCCATGGTTTTATAATGCTGAAATAATCGTATTCTTTATGTATTTAATGATTGTGGTAATATTTTAACTTACAAACAATTTCTGAATCTCCATAACTTTCCAGTCCCACCAAAGGAATATAATACTTTGATGAGAGCTATCCCAGTAGGCTTAACCCAGTTAAGTAGAAAACACCTTAAATTCAGTAAAGGCAACAGTGTTTATCCAGCTTTGTTTGGGTGGTATCGATATTTTAGACCGGAAATGCAATAATATACATATTCGCAAAATATTTCAGACAAAGAAAAAGATTACTCCAAGAGGGAAATTCTACTGGGGCTCCTTTCTAACAAATATTAATTGGAGAAAGGCCTGGCTTTTGCCAAGTAAATTTTGTTTATCTAATAAGGTTGAGGAGATTCATTATAAAATTCTTTATAAAATTTATTACGTTAATTTGTCTATTTTTTAAATATTCTGATATTGATGAGTCTTGCTCGTTTTGTGGTTGAGGAAACAGCTGCCCATTTATTTTTTGACTGTGGTGTAACCAACAAATTATGGGTTGATTTAACCCTTTAACTGTCACCGTCCCCCATGTGGGATGCCTAAGTTTACTTTGCCTTATTACAAATAAATCCTAATCTAATCATGACAAACTGTACATCGTTGGAAAGGTCTAAGACTCCTAAAGAGATATTTTACCATATTTTTGTGTTAGAAATTATGTACGAAACGTAACAGATTAATATATGTCAAGAGTGCCACTGAAAAAATCTACATGGTAACACTTTCTATGAAGCCCGTATTTATAATACATTATAAGGGTATTCTTAAGGCATTATACTGAATGCGTAATGCATTATAAAAAACCTTATAGTATGTAGTATCATCTCATGAGTATTCATAAGAACAGTTTTAATGTATTATAATTTTTACTTATTTGTGGTTATAGCTTTTAAGAGTATGATTACTTCCTCATAGTTGTATTATAAATCCCATATCTTGCCATGTTACGAATGTCACTTTACTTAAAGCATACAAAGACCACTTATAAATAATAACAATAATAATGGTAATAATATTTCTCAAAGAGCCATAAGATCAGGTATTAGATCAGATTAATGTGTAATATGACACATTTGTATTATCAGTTTGATTATTTTGATGGTACTGCATGTCACCTAGAAGTAATTATTATTAGTAGTATGCTAAATATATGCTAACACTGTATTTTGATGGTTCCCCAAAAGACAAACTGATTATAAGTAACTCTGCAAGTACGTGAACCTGCTACCTAGCCTAACCTTAACCCAAGTCTACTAATACTCTAAGGAGTGTAAGCTGACATGTAGTTGGAAAATTGCTTATTGTCAATAGACTAGGGGGACCATCAAAATAAAACGTAATATAATGTAAAAAATAAATGTAATATGATATAGTCCATTATAAATTAAGTAGATTTTACATGCTGTCCATTGTGTGCTATAAATAATCATAAATCTTAAATCTTAAAAGTTATAATCTTAAAAGTTATAACCTCAAATACTCAAGTATTATAATGTATTATAATTGTTGTTATGATTATTCATGAGACGACATAACATATTATAAGGTTTTTTATAATGCATTATGCATTCATTATAATGCCTTAGAAATACCATTATAATGTATTATAAATAGGGGCTTCATAGAAAGTGTTACCCTTTACATCATAACATGAGTTCTGACCTTTGTCACAAAAGACTTTCTTCATTGCCTTTTTCCTTATCACGCTTTAGATATCATAAGAAATTAATTAAGAAATTAAAGATAATACCATAATTTGATGTACACAAATCCAGAATATTAATTTTCTGTCTTTTTCTCTATGATTGTTCCTTGTAGGAATGATCAATGTCTAATTTCCGTGTTCTTGTACGTTGTTTACAAGCTCTGCAATAATAAAAAAAAAACAACAAAAAAAAACAAACAAAAAAAAAAAGCAGCCTCAAGCCACTCTCCTGTAGGATCCGGGAGTTGTATGTTGCACCTGGCCGCTTGGCAACAATGTCCAGAATATGGTAGCTGGCATCAAAAACCACCTACGTGTTAATGCTGGGAAATTTTTTTCGGTTTACAATTGCATGTTCATCTTCTGACGGCGCAGTGATTTGGACATGTGTCCTATCTATAGCACCAACTACACCAGATAATCCATATATGGCCATGAAGTGGGCTTTGTTTATTTGTAGTTGGCGAACGTCAAGAGGAAAGCATATAAATTGTCTGATGATGTGAGGTTGACAGAGAGCATTTATTGTTTGATGCAATATTCTGCTGACAGATGGCTGAGATATACCTAGTTCGTCTGCTCTCCAGAGCTGCATTTTACCTGTGGCCAGGTATCGTAGGGTTGTGTCAAAAAAACCTTCATATGTGGCGTTATTGGGTTGTTTCTATTTGTTGGTGAAGTGATTGCGTCCCTGACAAGTTCTACAACAGTCATTTGGAGCTAGTTTTAGTGCTAAAACACTTTGTGAACGCTTAGAGCAAAAATTGCATTGAGTATAAATCAGCCTAAATCAGGCTTAAATCACCAAGACCAAATCCCAACTATCCTAAAATGGCTGTTGCCGGCAATCTGCCTGGGAACTGAAACTTTTTTATAAACTGCATTTATTTGCACATTTATTTGCACGTATATGTTTTCCCACACAACTTGTTTTAGTCTTGGAGGTTATCATTTATGGTTGCATGTCTTACTATCAGCCATGATTATTCTATTCTGTTAATAAAAAGGCTGTTTATATGCATATCAGCTAATTGTTTATAAGAAGCACACATGTAAAAGGCTGACAATCAGCTGAACATATACTTAAATAGTGACACATAGCCTGCATTTTAAAATTTTAAAACTTTATTTGAATGTGGCAACATTTTTTAAACTTTATTTGAATATGGCAACATACTGTTGCGCTCTACAATATTTCTATTAACAAATCTCTGACAGAGTCCCCTCCCCTATCAGCCAATTAGCCTTTTTCACAAAAATCGGAAGTGACGTCAGCGCAGGGTAAAGTCAGTTCCGCTACAGGTCTGTGCCTATTATATTAATATGCTCTTGTCTCAAATAATGCCTTTTACCTTTTCTTTTTTGTCTGCTTTCCAAGTTGTTATATAATCAACAAAGAAACAACAATTTACTTGTAATTTATATGGGCACTCAGACCGGTACTCGTCAATATAATATATGCGCAACATAGCGCCAGCTATAGTTTCTGTTCTCCATCTCCGGTATATTTAAGCGTATTTTCTCAATTTACTCAGTCATTTCCCTCGAATCACTACATCATGGTAAATTATGACAGCGTTTATATCCAAATGCACATTTCCCCAAGAATAAATGAAACAATTCTGAGTCCGGATGATGCATAAACTCAATACAACAACGTAATCCAGATCCAAAAGGAATAAAGCCATTAATCGGAGTCATGTCTTATTTAGTATTATATTATTTTATTATGTATATCCCTGGGCACATTATGCAACGTACATTTACACCCTAAAGTTAATGCAAAGGAGAGCAAGTAGAAAATACAATATTACTTTCATAATAATAATAATAACAATATTAATCGCGAAAAAAAATGATGTGAAGAGTCATAATGCACAGCCAGCACCAAATAGACAGTACGGCAAAACTTAAAACTGTACTGTATTATAAGTGCTAACATTCATAATTAAATAAACATAGTATTTGTGATGACCAGACGCGGACACAAAGTTTATGAATAAATGTTTGCTATTTTTAGAGTAAAACACCGGTATATATCATTGTATCATAGTATCTATTTTGTAAAAATAGACTTTGATTCCCGAACTTACTCTTGTTCAGTACGGCCGCTGCTGTCACCGGAAAAACGTTTACCCTGCAAGCGCCAATCCGGAAGCCAGAAACACGGAAGTGTGAAAAAGGCTAATCACTGTGTGCATGGTTAGTAAGCATGCTGACATCATCCATAATAACAAGGTCAACCCCGCCCTTACTCTTAGCTTTAGATTTCTCTCTATTCCTTAATTAAAGGTTGCCTCAGCAGCTTTGTTAATTGGTTTTAAGAGAAAACTCTTAGCTAAAAACTTTAACTGCTATTTAGGAGAACTCTTAGTGATAAGATAAAATGTTTTGTGAATACAGGTCCTGGTCATTATCCACGAAAGGGCTGCCTGTTACAAAGCAAAGATTATCTCACTGGATATTGGATACTATAGTCCTGGCTTATGCTGTGGCTGGCTTGCAATGCCCCATAGGCGTGAAGGGATTTTCACTAGAGAAAATGGCCTCTTGTCTTGGCCAAAATGGCTTGGGGTCTTTTATGGCTCAGGTATGGGGGCCCTCATTAAAGTACTGTTGATTTGAGATGGTCCTCACTGCAAAACAAAAGATCCAGGGGGCCACTGGCTCCTACTTTTTTGACAGGCGAAAGAGTCATTGGCTTATGCAGCTACACAATCAGAGCTTCAGTATCAGAGTAAACAGGGGTTTATCCATAGCGTCAACGACGCAATGCTCATATCCTTTTCTCAGGGAACCGAGGTTATGTTAGGACCAGAGCATTTTCAGGTAGGTCTAACAGTAGTATTCAGGTACAGAAATAATCCAGACACTGAATAAAGCAATCAAATGTAATATAACAGTCTTCTCTTTATAAATAAATACAGGAAAATACAGGAATCCCTACAATTAGTAACAAGTTATTAATTTAAGAGCAGTGAGTGATTTTCTCTGTCTTTTGTGGTTTGATTAACATTAATGGCACATATAACAGTAGGTTTGATAGACTGCTCTCTCTTTAAGACCTCATGCACAGATCATAGATTTAAACTGTGTTTATGTGAATGCTCACCAGGACGAGCATTTTGACATAATTTTGTATATCAGAACATTTACATGCAATATGCAGTGAAAAATAACTTAATTTAGTTTTCACATTCTGTCTGAGAAGTGGACTTTGTGTGCTTACAGAACAACCATCTCTCAGACAGCCCTTGAGTACTGAATTGAATACTGTTTATTTATATATGTTCAGAAGTCCCTATGTATGACAGTTTAATCATGGTGCTTTGAATTCATTGATAAAAAGCAGACTGTCTTAGTGCAGGTGATATTGGCAATACCCCCTTTTATGTGCATTTTTTCTGTCATAGAGATCATGGGAATAGAGATTCATGGAAATAGAGATTAATGGAAAAAGCGTTCCAATGAATTTGCATTCACACTAAAGAGTAAAAACAAAATCAAAAATCACATTGTGCCCCCTTCTATAACCTGTGAAAATGTTTTAATGATATGTGTACGTTAACACTAAAAAAAACATTGATACAAAGTTTTAAATAAAACGTGTCGACGTTTTAACGTGGAATCTTCATTTTTTTAAACTTATAACTAACGTTACACATTTCGATTATGTAAACAACTGGTTTAACGCCGAACTGATTGGTCAGTCCATTCTTTGTATTATTCTAAATGATCGGCCAATAAAACTTAAAGTTTCTTAAGTGCTTAATAAGTTTATTCTTACCTTTAGATTATTCGTAGCTTATTGTACTTAGTATCCTTCTTCTTCGTCGTTGTCGTCGTCTTTTTCTTCTTTTATGGTTAGCAAACAAGCTCGTGGTGCATTTCCGCTGTTATG
Source organism: Labeo catla (assembly GCA_012976165.1). Classification (NCBI taxonomy): domain Eukaryota; kingdom Metazoa; phylum Chordata; class Actinopteri; order Cypriniformes; family Cyprinidae; genus Labeo; species Labeo catla. The sequence continues at coordinate 82,252 of VONZ01000864.1, forward strand.
GATCAACCGGGGATCATGTTATCAGTGTTGCCAGATCGGGTTGACGATTTCCAGCCCAAAAGCTCACCAAAACCCGCCCACTTCAACAAAAACCAGCCCAAAATGTTTACTGCCAAAAATAATGCGATGTAATTTTATTGACATGTCAATCAAGGTTGATAAGGACCATTTTTATCTCCTTAAAAAAATAAAGATGACAAAATAAAATAAAGATAAATCAGTTTCACAGGAATATGGATCAAAACAGGGCAAATGCATTAAAAGGAGTCAGAAAATATGCTTAAAATGCCCAGAAATATGTTAATAATAATAATAATAATAACAATTAACAACAATAATGTGCTTACCGTTGTCTTGTGCTTTATCTTCAGACAGAACTACAGCACGTATTTCATAAAGTACACATTTTAGAACATCATGCAGAACTTTGCACAGTTAAAACTGTTCAAGTCCAGCAGCTGTCAATGCCAAGTATACCAGAGTAGTCTGGACTGTTTAAAAGATGTTCTGATGCAGGACAGCATCGTATAGTCCCCATATTCAGTTTTGATTTTTATTAAATCATTCAGCTGTTCTCTTATTTCAGTTACAATTATATTTAGAAATGTTCTATTCATCTCTCACTACGTGTAATCCACGTTGTGAGATTTAAGTCACTCTAAAACTTTTTTATCGTGTAACTTATATTTAGGCCACTTTGCCATCGCAATCACTCAAATAAAATGAATGAATGAATATATAGCTGCACATTCAAAATCTTGCCCTTTATAGCGCCAAAACCCCGTCACTCACGAGTCATCACATCTCACCAACATAAAAGATGGTAAATTGATTGACTGCACTACACATTTTTTTACTGTGATACTTTGAGCTCGAACATATTAAAATAACATGACTAAAGATAAGCGAAGAAAAAAGCAGCTGATTGGGCGGCTTTTAATTGTTTTAAAGCAGCCCAAATTTTGTCTACCCGCCCAATGCGTTATTCTCCGGTCCAAGCCGATCAAAAGAAGCCCAATTGGGCGGCAACCCGCCCAATCTGGCAACACTGCATGTTATCTGGGATATGCGCGTGCACGCAAATAGTTTTACCTGAGATTCCAACAGATGTTGGACGGCCACAGATTCGTCACATGGAATTTTCTACGGAACAGATTTCAAAGCTTTCCACATTATTTTTTAATGTTTGTATCATTATTGGACTCTGTTGTTTTCCCTTTCGCTATTCCAATGTATCAGACGCCGTTTAAGGGAAGTTTAATGCGTTTTCACGTGGCGTCTCACAGACTACGCCCAGATTGTTTTGTTTAGGCTACATTCGTGGATTGAATGGGTTTTGTTTCCTAATAACAATTAACAATAAGGTATTTACTTTGTAAAACGCCTGTGTGTGCAGTAGTTAAAAAAATCTTTAATTTGTGTATTAATTTTAAATAGGAATATTGCTGTGGTTAAAGGGACGTCAAGCATTTATTAACTTTATTTATTTATTTTCTTTTTTTTTTTTTAAATAAGATGACACAAGATGCAGCAATTATCTGTGCTTAATTAAGTTCAACAAATTATTTAATGTTTAACAAACATTTATTTAATGTTTATCAAACATATATACATAGGCGTTAAAGCAAAATCTGTGCTTAATTAAGTTCAACAAATTATTTAATGTTTAACAAACATTTATTTAATGTTTATCAAACATATATACATAGGCGTTAAAGCAAAATCACAAAAAGCACTTTTAACAATACATATACCATAGCTTCAAAGCAGCATTACATAAAATGCATGTTTCTGTTACTAGGAAGAGAAATCTGCTGTCAGAAATGACACATGTCAGTGTAATGTCCATATGTGACCCTGGACCACAAAACCAGTCATAAGGGTCAATTTTTTGAAATTGAGAGTTATACATCAGCTAAAAGCTAAATAAATAAGCTTTCTATTGATGTATGGTTTGTTAGGATAGTTATTTGGCTAAGATACAACTACTTTAAAATATGTAATCTAAAATATTGAGAAAATTGCAGTTAAAGTTGTCCAGATGGAAGTTCTTAGTAATGCATATTACTAATAATAATAATAAAAACTATATATTTAGTTCTAAGAAAATATCTCAGTTACTTTTTCAAAAAAGTAATGCCAGTTACTTTTTTCCCCATTTACTGACTGACAAGTCTCCTGTCGGGAAACTGGGAGTAAACATGTTACTGTATTCTAGACTAAATGTGAACATGCATTAATTCATCTCACTCACAAAAAACAGATTCAGTATTCCACAAAATGAATAAAAACAGTGAAATGCAAACTCAGAATATGACACAACCCTGCAATAAGTAAATATGTTAAATAAAACAAATATCCTTTATATATTTAATCCCATTTTATTAACGTGTCTTTGCTGCTGACCTTAGATGATGCAGTTCAACCATACTAAAAATTACTTTAGATAAACTAACATTTGTGCTTAATTTTTTTTTATAGCTGAAGAGTGATCTCCTAAATAAATGTACATTTCTTTCAGCCTGAGGTAAATTAATTTCACTTTTGGTGTAAAAGGGCTTTTACATTACAATTGTTTTATATTAAAAACAAAGACGCAAGCCCTGCCCAGTTTTAAAAAGTAACGCAAAAGTAACGTAACGCATGACTTTCCATAAAAAGTGACTAAGTAACATAATTAGTTACTTTTTCAGGGAATAATGTAAAATTGTAATGAATTACTTTTAAAAGTAACTTTCCCCAACACTGAACAACACGTTACCTTGCCAAAATCAGCTCTGCAAAAATCATCTCATTCTGGTCGAGGCTGCTTTAAATGCAAATGAGCTCTGCTCGCCCCGCCCCTCCCTTCTCTCTGTGGAGAGATGAGCCTGTTTACTTTAGCCGCGTTTAGCCTCTAAACTTTTTAACTAGCACGTTATCAGGAAAGGCGATCGCAAAGATTTATTAAAAAAAAAACCCTTATACTCACTTCTGCTGTGAAGTGAAGCTGGGTCATAAATGATTTGCATGAACATATGTAGATCGGGAGGCACATTCCCTTTACAAACAAATCCTCTGTCGGTGTGACGCCACACGTGGCTCGATTAGAAAAAGGGAATATTATTTTTACAGATTAATTAAAAACCACTGCATGGATTTTTATCATTATAGGGTAGATTTGTACAAACACTGCCAACACACATTAATGTTCAAACCACATGTAAAAGTGAACTTAGCATCCAATGACCCCTTTAAATGCAGCTTCAAAAGGCTCTAAACGATCTTAGCCAAAGAGAAGGGTCTTATCTAGCGAAACGATCTGTCATTTTTGTTTTAAAAAATAAAAATTTGTATACTTTTTAATCACAAAAGTTTGTGTAACACAGGCTCTGAGATGCACGTTCACGACACTACATACTATTGAATCACGTCGAAAGGTCATGCGGAACTATAGACCCAGTGTATACAAAGCGAACGTGCAAAGACTAACAAAGTGCAAGTAAGTCAAACGCTGTTTACAAACAAAAAGCTACAACGATGTTGGACAATTCTGAAGTTGTAGGAGAAAATAAGATTTTTCACTATTCTCTACCTTTTTGAGCCAGAGTACACAGACCATGAACTTAGACGTGATTCGTAGTAGTGATGGGAAGTTCGGACCTCTGAGTCTCGTTCAACAAAATTAACAAATCTTTTTTCTGAGTCATTTCGTTCATTTTAGCAAAATATAATATTCTTACAATGATTTAATGTGCAATAAACAAAAAAAATCTAATTTCAAGTAAAATAAATGTATGAAAGCTCACTGGCTACATCCCCATTGATTATAGTGGTCTTAATTCTGCACAAAAGAGTTTTACTGTTTTACAAAAGAAATTTTACTGTGTTTGTGGGTGACAAGTCGTTTGCGATGTAGAACGTGGGCGGGCATTATGCAAATGTGTTACTTCATGACGTATAGCCATAACAGAATAAGATTCGAATTCCTGACGACTCGTTCAGGCGATTGTGAGCCAACTCTTTTTTTGATAGACAAAAATTTATTTATCGTGCACTGTCAGCTTTTGGAGTTTATGTTCACATACAGCTACATGACACACCCCTTACCAAAAAGAAGTATACTTCAAGTTTATTTTATTAAGTATACTTAAGTAAAGTTTAAGTATATTTTTAAGTATACTTTATGTAGTAAGTATACAAATATCAGCATACTAGCAGTATACTTTTCAGTGTACTACTTTAATACTCCTTGGGACTGAATTGGCCCACTTTCTAGTATATAAAAGTATACTTTTAAGTATACTTTAAGTATAACAGTAGTAAACTTTGAGTACACAACTAGTTTACATCTATGTTTTCAGTTTGTACTGCAAGTATACTAAAAGTGAACTAATAGGTATACTGATAGTTTACTAATTAAATACTTTTTTATGCATTTTTAGTACACTTTGAAGTATAGTGTCAGTAAACTACAAGATTAGTAGTTTTATACTGTAAGTATACTCGCAAGTTTTCTTTAAGTTAACTTTATATCATACTTTAAGTATACTACTATGTCCCTATTTAGGTATTAATTTGTATATATTTTGTTATATGAATATCTGAACATACAAAACATTATGAATAACTTAGTCTAATATATAGACAACATTGTCTTAATTTGTAAAGCATTTTACAAAATTGAGATATCTAGAGAATGGATATAAGTGGTTGAAAGTATCTAGGCCTCAAAACTAGATACACAAACCTCAAGAACGGTGGCAATCAGCAAACATTAAAAAGATGAGATCTTTACGTCACAGTACAACAAATAACTAACAATAATGACAAAACAACAACAACAACAAAAAGTTTAAATGAAGTCAGCAAACAGCAAAACAATAATCCTATAACAGTAACTGGATAATTTATTCATGCTGCAATGCATGCTGGGAACTTACAAAGCCTTAAAATTTCAACAATATGAAATTCTTTGCTCAGACAACTGTGTTTGACTAGTTGGGACAATATTTGCTAAAAACTCTGACAAGAGTTTTTAGTTTTTAAAAAAATAGCATTTTTTAGTATTTTTTACAGTGTGGAAGCATCTGTTTTGGTTTCTTCTTCGCTTGTGTTTTGGAAATTTTGCACAGAAGATGTGTAATAGCATCTCTCGTGTATAAAAATGAAAACACGGATTCTCAAAGCACAAGTATAGCTCAAATACTTTTTCTAAGTATAAATCTAGTATACTTAAATGTAATTTTAAGTATATTTCTGATAAGTATATAAAGCACATTTCTGAGAAGTACATAAAAAGTAGACTGAAAGTATACTTTCCTATTTTTAGTTTAAAAGAAGTATACTAATAGCACACTTGAATAAACTTCTTTTTCGTAAGGGACTGCATGAAAGGTCATATTTGAAAAGGCATAATAGGAGCACTTTAACAGACTCTTGACTCTTGACATTTCTGGTAGCCTGGACATTTCTGTTGGAGCTTGGAGATGGGCCTGAAATATACACTGATAGTACTGTATGAACTAATAATGATGTTTAACACTATTATATACTTTCGTGCCTTATTTTGTTTCACCACTAGATGGCAGAATATAACATGCAAACACTCTTTTCTCTTTTCACATGCATGGTGTCTTCTTCAATTGGGGGAATTTGGGGAAAAGGACGTGTAATTCTGTAATCCAAAGAATTGAACAAAGTCTGTGTTTAAGAATATAATTTCACTTTACCAATTCCTTTTTGTGCATTTATGCATTTTTTGTGCATTTAAGGACCGTAAAACCTAACTTTGGTATTTATAAACTATTCTGTCCTCTGAAAATTGCCATACATGTATTTTATAACATGGTGCTCTTTGGAGTTATCATGCAATTTTGAAAAATGTGTGTGTGTTGGGGGGGCACACTGTATCAACTGTACCTGCAATAGACTATTTTAGAGCATTAAAGATGAATGTTTCAGCTGTACCTGACCTGGGTTAGGTACTTCTTGTCTTTATGAACTGTGAGAGAAACATCTCACAGACTTTCTGTAAATCTGTATGACCTCAGAATAAAAATGCATTTGAGGTAGACTAAAATTCATTAAAAAACAAGAAACAGGGGTTTTTATAAGGTTCCAAACTTGTAGTTTTACTTGCTATTGAATTGTGTCGTATCTTTAAAGTGTGGGTAGGCCTATATTTACCATGACCAAATCTGTAGGTGTCTGGAAACCTTGACATTGTCTTATCGGTTTAGTCTCTTGGTTTTCCTGTTTGTCAAGCTTTTTCCTTACAACTACTATCACACAGTATTTTCCCTATTCAGGTATCGTATGCCAAAAATGTACTATCCTAGATTTGAAATCATAAAAAAAAGATTGAAAGTTATCATTTGTTCACAGTAAGTGGTCTCTAAAATGATATTAGATATTTGTACACTGCCACACCAACTAGGCATCAGTTTTAAAAGAATGAGCCCAAAGATTTACTGTAAGCTAATAAGTAGTCCAAACCTGCCTTTTAAATTATTTATATACCAGTTCTTAGTTTGATTCCCATTTCTGTGATTGCAGGGCACAACATAACACTTTTTGACTTTCTCAGTTTGTGTAAATTCACTTGAGGTTCTTTTTTTCCACATTAGGTGGGCCATGTTAACATGAAGAAGAACCTCAATGTGTAATAACATTGAGGTTCTTCCTCTTAGTCTTTCTTCATCTGTCTCTCAGTAGAATTAAAAAAAGAAGAAATACATCACTAACTTAATGAAATAGCATAGTTTTAGTAATAGGATATGTTTTAGTAATAGCTATGTTGTAACAAAATGTTATAATGTGTCCCCACTTTCCCCACTAAATAAGATTTTAACCTGGGGCTGTTTCCTGAAACCTTCTTAATGCTATGTTGTTCTTAAGTTTAGTTTGTACTAAAATTTTTGTCTCTTGGCTACCATGTTAGAAGCTGCAATTAAAAAAAAAAAAAGCCTGCCACGGCAGCACATTCAGCATGCTTTTAGATCTTGTTGGTCCAATTTTGCCGTGACAAACTCAACAGAGTTACTGTACTCCCTCAGCCCCAAAATTCAGCTGTTCTCCTTTTTCTCTGCATAGTAACTGTTGCTTATTTGTTTGTTTCTTATATGTTTGTTGCGCTTTTATTGAGTAGCTCATCCAACAACAGAAATTAGAGATTTATACCAACAATGTGATGCTGCTGCTGGGCAATCAACCCTGGTTGTGGAGTAAATGAAAACACTATGGAAAATATATTAGGATAATAAAAAATGACCCTTTTAAAAACCAGTGAAGGCATAGTCCTATTGTCAGTTAATGATATTTATGTTTGGGCATGAGGGTGCTGGCTTGAAATTATATAAAATGTTCAGGGTTGGATTAAGTTTGCAATTTGAATTGGTTAGTGTACTATTGCTGGTTAGATATTAAAAAACTAATACTGGAACAATAAATAACACATTGGAGATTAAAACAACCGCAGGTTTGTCTCATTTTAAATAAACACTAAAAACTGAGATGAAAAAATTTACTTCAGTAAGAAATGTATTTTTGCTGTGGTTCAGTGATATTTTTCAGTTATTTTATTATTATTGTATTTTTTTTTTTTTTTTTGGTACAATTGTTTCTCCATATAGTGTTGATATGGCAACTTGTAAATACAGTATGTTTCAACAGGCTAGCATGTGTGTTAACTTTTAAACCCTGTGTTACAACTTAGTTTGTGCTTAAAATGGCTCTGGTACATGACTGTCACGAATCTGGTCCGTAGCCTTCCAGTCGATTGCCACCAGATGCACCAGTCGCACTCTCTTTACATTGACTCTCACACTACACAAACTGTTGCATGTCACTCCAGGCTACACTTTCCAGCATCCATTGTAATGATTTACACACACAGCTGCAACCAATCACACACTGTGTGCTGACCATGCCTGTTTCAGACCACGCTCATGAATAAAGCTCTGCAGATAGATCTGCATGCCTCTCTTAGTCTGTCCATTACAGAATACTCAGCCACACAAGGATCCAGCAGTTTTATCACACAGACACTGGCCAGGTACACTGAAAAAATGTTTCATTTATCCAATTAAAAAAATTTAGATTGAAAAAAATGTTTTCATTCATCCAATTAAAAATATTTAGATTGAAAAAATGTTTTCATTCATCCAATTAAAAAAATTTAGGGTAATGGTTCACATCTATATTTTATAACTTGAGCCAATGAAAAATAAATAATTTGCACTAAACAATATGTTTTCATTTATCCAATAAAAAAAATGTGGTTAATGGTTCACATCTATATTTTATAACTTGAGCCAATGAAAAATAAATAACTTGCACTAAATAATATTTCTATGAAAATTATTTTATAAAACCTTGCACGAAAGTATATTTTTCTTGTCAATTAATTTAAATCCTAGTTTTGATCTAAACAAAAAGATATAGATTTAATCAAAACAAAAATTCCTATTTAAGAAATAATTTATTACAACAATTTATAATTACTACAACTGACTTCCAGTCACAGCCTTAGATGAAATCAACTGAAATAAAAGACATTAAATCTCTGAAGATCTCAGCAGAGGATGATTAAACTCCACAAACAGCATCAGCAGCTTCACTTATTACTAACCAGTTTGACTTCATTTCTGTCATATGTCTAAAAAAGTTTTTATTGAGAACAGAGGTTTAGATGTTGAATGGTTTGTTTGAAGTCACCATTAATGTGGTCAGTGTGTGCTTTAGTGGGGCTCTTGACCCTTGACTTTTTAATATTAGCTTTTGTTTGGCTGCTGTAATTCTGTGTTTGCAAAACACATTTGTTATGCAAAAAAAGCCAAAAGAAAACATAATCAGGTGGTGTTGGCTGGTTATTAACAATCATGTAGTCATGTACTGGCCCCACACGCTGATATCATCCAAAATGTGAACTTATAAGCACTTGATTGAAAAAATAGCTTTATATTGTTAATAAAAGTAATGTTTTAATTTGATAATTTGAACATCTGTTCTGTTTAATCACACACATTCATCAAGAATCAGCATATGAAGCTCAATGATGGTGACAATAAACAAAATGCTTCATGCTGCAGTGCATTCTGGGAACACCAGTCTAAACTCAATAATGGCTCCCAGAATCCATTGCAACATGAATAAATTATGCACCTGAATTGTCTTAGTATTTTCTTTTATTTTTACTATTTGTGTTGCAACTTATTAGTAGCTTGTTTTGTAATGTTTTAAAATCTGTTTGTCTGCATATTTTGATGATTGTCACCATTGTTGAGATTCTAACGCCAATTCTTCATGTCTATGTGTGCCACAAATGAATCTTTTTCGTGCACGAAATAAATATGTTCACATAATCAGTATAACGATGAACTACTATAATAAACAGTGCAACAATCAATGAGTCAAGCCACTATATAAAGATTTCAGCAGCATCAAGCAGCCACCTTTTTTATTTTTAGATTGCTCTGCTGTTATAATGTGCATTCTAAACACAGAACTGCAGCAGCAAAAGAAAAAATATAACAGTGTTATAATGTCAACAACCAAGTGACCAACTAAAGCAAACACTATTCACCAAAATGGTAACCTTCAAATGGAATTCACTAAAACTGTGAAAATAAACCTCTGCTAATTCTCAGTAAGAACTTCTGCATGACAAATAAAGTCAAACTGTTTGTGGAGTTGTTTAATCCTCCTTTGCTGAGATCTTAAGAAATTTAATGTCTTTTATTTCGGTTGATTTCGTCTAAGGCTATGACTGGAAGTCAGTTGCAGTAATTCTAAATAATTTATAATCTTATTTCTTAAATGGGAAATTTTGTTTTGATTAAATCTATATCTTTTTATTTAGATCAAAACTAGAATTTAAATTAATTGACTTTCTTCAACAAGAAAAATAAACTTTCATGCCAGGTTTAATAAAACAGTTTTCATAGAAATATTGTTTAGTGCAAATTATTTATTTTTCATTGGCTCAAGTTATAAAATATAGATCCGAACCATTAACCAGTTGTTTTTTAATTGGATGAATGAAAACATATTGTTTAGTGCAAATTATTTATTTTTCATTGGCTTAAGTTATAAAATATAGATGTGAACCATTACCCTAAATTTTTTTAATTGGATGAACGAAAACATTTTTTCAGTGTGGAGGACCATATTTGTGAATTTTTAGCCATCGCAAATTATTATTATTATTATTATTCTGATCTCCCAGATTGTCTTTTGATTAAGATTTTCTGTGATGAAGTGAATCAACCTCTAAGCTGTAATCTTAGACGCGAGAGTCCGCGTTCGTCACTAATTCAGTTTATGGACTTTGCTTTGTTGTCTGTCAGCTCCTCTTTTACTGTGGTGACGCGGAGGAGGAGCACGACATCGCGGTAAGGATGACCGCAAGGTTTAAACAACCACAAGCTCCGGGACATTCTAGTGTAATGATCACCACTTCTCCGCTTATGAAATGGTGGAGACAGCGGAGCCTGTTCACAAGATGGCGGCAACAACAGTGCCTCGTCATGTCACAGCTGCCATTCCCATCCCTGAATTCTCTGCTAGTCCTGTTCCGGCCAAAACGGCCATTTATAAACCCTTTGCCCATTCTCAACTCTCTGTGTACTCTAAACTGTCTGTTTATCATAGTGCTGCAGATACTGTTTGCCCCAGCCTGGACTTTTGCTTGTGTTTATGGATTACCCCTTATGTCTAGCCCTCTGGATTTTGTTCGCCGATCGATGACCCACACCCAGCCTAGGAATACTCTTTGTCTTGTCTCATTCATGTCTGTTTGCTGACCATGCCTGTTTCTGACCATGGTCATGAAAGCTCTGCAGATGGATCCGCACGCCTCTCTTAGTCTGTCTGTTACAATGACATCTGACTTTATATTTTCAGTCAATATTTTTATCCCAAAGGTTTGCAAATTTTGAGGTTAAATTCATCTGTTTCAGTCACTTCACTTCATCTGCCATATTTATGACCATAAAAACACATACACAAGCCACAGCCATGTTGTCATTTGTCTACATTTACATGGTAATGTCCTTTGCTAACAGGAAATATCAGTGTCAAATTCATTGTGAAATTCATGGTACATGGCAAAGTACATGGCAGACTACACAACACAAAGGAACGTCTCGGTTGTGTCATTCCCTGATGGAAGGAATGGAGACATTATGTTATGACGACATTAGGGGAATTATTTGGGAGCCCCGATCATCTCTGATTAAGAGAAAACGTCAATAAAAATTGGCTAGTGAATTTGCCTAATGCGCTACTCCCCATGTGCACAGGTATAAGAGGCGGCAGGTGCATCCACTCATTAGATTTTCGCTGAGGAGCTGAGAACTTGTCCCTGGCCACCAGTGATGGTTCGAGATTGTGGCATGGGGACATAATGTCTCCGTTCCCTCCATCAGGGAACGAGGATTACGTACATAACTGAGACTTGCGTAGAGCCCAAGGCCAGCTGTGTGCCAGAGCATCCATGCCGAGGGGCCCCTCAGTGCAGGAAAAATATAGCTAGCAGTGGGAGGACCCGTTGGAAGCAAACAGTTCTATCTGGGCTTCCCCGAATCGACTCCAGATCAGCCGGATCGTCTCGGGGTGGAGTCGCCACTCCCCGGTTAACGTGAACTGCTAATTTAATTTAATTTAGTTTAATTTAATTTAATTTTATTTAATTACTTCAATTGCTTTAATTGAATTATTTCATTCTGAAAATGGAATTTGGAAAAATTGAAAACAATTATATATTATTATATTCTACATTACATTACAAAATGTGTCGATTTTAAATGTATTGCAAAATTGAATATAGATAGAAATATAAGTTTCACTAGTAGTGACATGACTTTTCACTGCATATGCTTTGCTTTGTCTTGTATCTCATTAATCCCTATACACCGGCCTTGGTTACTTGGTTGTGTACTTTTGCATCACTACTTATAAACTTAACATTTACTTTGCCTTCCTGCTAATGCCCAAAATTATGCAAGTATGGCCAACGGTAATGGTGCAATACTGACTCTTGCTGACGCAGTGTCTTTTTAGCTTGAACAAACATGTTGCCACACATTCTCTCAATATGACAACAATCAGCCACTCCTACAAATGTGAATTGCAACATCAAATAAACACCTAACCAGAGATATTTGAAAATGAAGGGCATACATACATATATATATATATATATATATATATATAGTATGTATGTGTGTGTAATGGGTGTGTGTGTTAAATAGTGTGTGTGTGTGTGTGTGTGTGTGTGCGTGTGTATATATACAGACTTTCAGACTTGACTTGCTTTTTTAGTGATACACAAAAGGAGATATTTAGCAGAATGTTCAGGCTGATATTGTTTATATACATACAAAGGAAAATTCACAAGGAAAGATTTGGAACAGTGCATCACTTGACTTTGAAAGGCCAGTAAATGATCTCCATTTGTGGATGTATTCCTGGAAGAACTGTGAGTGCAACTTAGCAATGATGTAATTATAACACTCCTTCAGTATCAGTATGAAACAACTGGTACACATTAATGTTTTTCTATTTGCAAAAAGCAAACGATTAACTATAGATTGTTCACTGATTGTACCACATAATGGCAAGCAGCCATCAGTAATATACCCGCATGTACTATACAAATGTAACCACTCAACAGCAGTCAACAATGAAGGAACCATGATATTGATTTCTTTGTCCATTATATGCAGAAAAACTGTCTAAATATTTAATGCTTTTCAACAAAGGCAGCTATTAAACTAACCTTAGCATAGTGCTGTCTAGTGATAAAATATTATCACCAAAGGGAAGTGGGACAAGCAAGTAAAATATACCTTCCCACAAAACACTTTTCCCTAATGAACAGATAAGCGCAGCATGTACAGAATTAGCAAAATGCAAAGTTATAATGCAGCTTTCATTGAGGGTAAAAGGCTTTTGACATGGCACACAAATCTAAATTGGCTTTCAAATCTGAACTATCTGTCCGCACTGTCATTCAAAATCTGATGTATCCAATGTTTCTAAATTATTTTCTACTTTAGATGGTACAGTGATTATGCAAGCATAAACACAATGGCAAAAGACTTTTTGGTAACACTTTCTATGAAGCCCATATTTATAATACATTGTAAGGGCATTCTTAAGACATTATAATGAATGCATAATGGATTATGAAAAACAAAACAACAACAACAACAACAAAAAAACAAACAAACAAACAGAATATTATATCAAATGAATAATCATAATTAAAATACTTACACATTTGTGGTTATAACTTTTAAGAGTAAGATTATTTATAACACACTATGAACATCATACTAAATCTACTTAATTTACAGTATGATGGAGTGTATTATAACTTGACATTGTTTATTTAAGATCTGCCTAGTATCTTACTACATCTTGTGAGTGGTTAGGTGTTAAATGTTATTTGAGTATTTCCTGTGAGGCTAATGATAATTAATTAATTGATGTGAGCTAGTTAATTCTGTTTAACTGAAAAAAAAAGCAATATTTTATATGGTAACATTTTATTTTGATGGTCTCCTTGGTCTGTTGACAATAAGCAACTTTACAGCTACGTCAACTAACTCTCATTAGAATATAAGGTTAGGCTTAGGTTAAGATTAGGGTAGGTAGAATGTTGATGTACTTGCAAAGTTACTTATAGGGCCAGTTGCATAAACTTAAGGCCCGGGTATAATTTTCTGTCCCGTCTTGCGGACAGCCAGGTCTGCACATCTTTCAAAGCATACTCATCCGTGGATAAGCGTGGATTGCTGAGTTCAACACATGTGGAGTACAGTTGTTTGGACTCGAGTTGGCTGTTTTTTTCTTGCGCGTGAGCTGCTGTACGCGCACTGTCCGCATGGTCTGAGGTGCGCGGCTCTCCACAAACCCTCCGGATGAAAATTAGATGATTAACCTTTAAGACCTTTAAGACCTTTAAGGGTGAATCACTGTTGGTAACTATGGACATTGAATCGTTGTACACTAACATTGATCATGTAGAGGGAACTGAGGCCATAAAACATTTTTTGAGCAATAGATCTCCTGAGAATTTGCCACCTTCTTCTTTCATTGTAGAATTGATTGAGTGGACTCTTAAGAACAATGTTTTTTTGTTTCAAGATGTTTTTTATAAACAAGTAAAAGGTACAGCTATGGGTGCTTGTTTTGCTCCTAATTATGCTAACCTATTTCTGGGATTTTGGGAAGAAAGATGTATTTTTTCAACTCATAATTACTTTTTGGATAAAATTGTTCTCTGGGGTAGATACATTGATGATGTCTTGTTGATTTGGTCTGGTTCGGAGTCTGAATTACACTTGTTTCATGAATATATTAATGGTACAAATTGTAATTTGAAATTGAGTTTGGAGTACTCTGGGTCGGAAATTAATTTTCTGGATTTAAAAATAATTAAAGATGTTAATGGTGATTTACATACCTCGATTTTAGGAAAATAACGGATCGAAATACCATCCTTAGAGCCAACAGTTTTCATCCACCTTGGTTGATTGAAAATATTCCTCATGACCAGTTCCAACGATTGAAACGTATTTGTGACTCAGAAAGTGAATTTGAATTTCAAGCACAGGATATGACTAGTAGATTTCAACAAAGAGGTTATGATCCAAAAGTTTTAAAAAGAGCCACAGAAAGAGTTAAATCAACACAAATTAAACGTATTATAAATTCTAATTGGGACTTCATAGAAAGTGACAGTACTCTTGGAACAATTTTTCCAGAAAAACCTTTGATTAGTTATCGGCATCCGCCAACTATAAGAAATAAGGTAGTATGTAGTTATCTCCTGGCCCCTGAAAATAAAACATGGCTTGGTTCTCTAACTGGTAATTTTAAGTGTGGAAATCGTAAACATTGTGACAATATGGTGAGAACAAATAATTTTACAGATGCAGTTTCTGGTAAAGTGTATCCAACTGAGTCCTTCATTCATTGTAATTCTTCGCATGTAATATATAGGTTAGAATGTGAGTGTGGACATTTTTATATTGGTCAAACAAAAAGAAAACTACGTTTAAGAGTGACATTACAATGAAGCTGGTCATGCTAGTGAGAGCTCTCTTAAGGTGATTGGAATTGAATCTATCCCATGTTCAATAAGAGGGGGAGATAGATTGAAACAACTTTTACAACGAGAAACTTTCTGGATTTATACACTTAAGGGGACTAAGCCTCCTGGAGTTAATGAAGAAATTATTTTTTTTACCTTTTTTGTAATTATTTATGGTATTTGTATTGTTACATAAATGTAGATTTTTATATTTGTGGATATCATTACTTATTGTTGTATGGTTAGATTTGATGCTGTGTGTTTTTTTGTTTTTTTTTTTTGCAAGGAGGAAAGCTCTAGCCACTCCCATTGATTAACCAGTGGCTTGTGATTGCCTACTGATTGTTTAAGAATACTTGTTTGAACTTGTGATGTGTATCCTGAAGAAGGCTGTGTATGCCGAAACGCGTAGATCTACACTTTTAATTGTTTTAATGATTTAGCCCAGTCCATTAAAGGTTTTTTTTCTACACGGGTGCCTTGGAATATTTCGTTTTTCAGTTGAAATTTACCTCCATATGTCCAAAGAGCACCGCTGATTTACTGAAGAGACCAGTGCAGCACTCTTGGCCTTTTTTATTTTGTTAACCTTTAAGACTAGTCTAAACCTTTTATGCAACCTTAGTCAGTATGCCTTTTGTTAGACCATCAAAATTGTTTAGCATATATTTACAGTCGCAGACATAGGGGAGCGCGGGGGACAACAGTTTTTGAATTTCTCAGTTTGTGTAAATCCACGTGGGGTTCAGAGTATAATTTTTTTATCCACATTAATTTCACACTTGTCTAGTACAAATATGCCGCTTTGTTTCATAAGTACAGTGTATACGTTTTTCGTCATTTACCTCAAAAAAAAAAGTGATGTGTGACAACATGCCCCGTAGGTCGGGTACATTGTAACATTTGAGCAGCATGTTGTAACATGACCATATAAAATGTTATCTGATCGAATGAACAACATATACACGACAAACTAAAATATTGTGTCAATAAAATAAAATGATTAACGTTTTCAAATAAAATAATGGCATTTTTAGGAATAAAAAACAATGTTTAAAATAGTACATTTTTGACAAACACACTAAAAGCACATACAAGTACTTGATTATTTAAAATAAAGTGTGTTACACAATATTACATTCAAAATTTAACATTTGTTGAATTTCAAAGACAACCAGTATAAGAAATTGTGAAATGTCATATAAAGATTTATTTAAGTAAAGGAAATTTTCCTAAATATTTACTTCAATCCTACTGAATTGGGTTAAATAATGTTATACAATTCAGCAATTGAATTGAAAATAAATGTAAATTATAATACAATTTAATGTAATTGTATTTAATGCACAGGTAATTGTCCAAAACCAGTACATTCAGTATGCCCTTAATTATATTCTTTTACAGTATAATACTGTATTTCTGTAAAATGCACTAAAGTCTACTTCTTTTTCAGAAAGAAAAGAAAACCTTTTTTTTTTTTTGGCATCTCACTGCTATTCTGAACAGTTCATGTACACAAAATTACTGAAATGTGTTAACACATATTTCACTTGAGGACAAGCCTGTAGATTCTGGAACTGACACAAGGGATGGCTAACACTTCTGTTGGTCCCCAGTCCAGCATTTGCACAGTTTCCTGCTATTGCAATGAAATGCTTTGCATTCCTGAGACATATGTTTCATCTAGTGGCAGCGCACAATTGAGAATCTTGTTTTTATGTGTTCAGTGGAATGGTTTTGTTGGAAGTCTTGGATGCAGCAAACAATGACATTGTTTTTCACAGAAAATGTCTCCCTGACCTTGATGGTGTTTGTTTTAAGGGAGCCCCATGGGGAAAACAGAACAATGGCCATAAAACATCTTACATGTTTCACTGTGTCGGCACAGGCTTCAAAAAGTTGTTTTTGTAACTTTTTGTTTTGTAAGCATGTCACAATGTCTAGTCTCAGCATCAGAAACAAAAATGTTTGAATATCAAAACCTCAACATCAAATATATGAGTTTAATTGACAAATGATAAGTTCTTAGCTTCAGAGTTATTATAGTTAACTAATACGAAAACAATAACTAAATAAATAAATAAATAAATTGAACATATCTGAAATGAAATTAACATAATCTTGAAATTAAATAAACATTATCTGAAATTATAGCTGAAAATATACTTAGAAAATACTAATAAAACAATAAAAACTTTAATAATGAAATCAAATGAAATGAAATAATATTCAAAATATTAATAAAACTTACAATAGTATCTCAGTGATATTAAAATACTGCTAAGTTTTGTGCAAAGATTTAATACTTTAATTAATACTTTTTTATGTGTCTCATTAGCAACATTTTTGATGGACACAACTTAATCAGTGATGTTTACTTTACTGTATATATCAGATTATTTTAAAAAAATACAGACATCAAAAGCAATAAAGAAAAACAAAACTGAGCATTTTTATTCTGTGAACTAATTACATGTAAATAGAGAACAGCAGTCAGGTTTGGAAGTAAAATACCCAATATTTTTAATATTTTATAATATATAAAATATATATGACTTTTATAATATATAACTGTATATAACAACTATATTTTAATGTGTATAATAGCAGAATACCCAGTGAATAACTACTCTATCCAGAAGGCAGGACTTTGGATCAACAAATTAGAGTTGTCATTCATATTACAGGAATGAAATCTATGTTAAAAGAGCATTGTGAATCAGTCTTTCTACAATCTCAAACAACTGTACAGCTTTATAAAATATATATCTATATATCTCAACATTATTATTATTATTATTATTATACCATTTACTGTGTTTCATGGTTAAGTTTACATTAAGTGCACAGTTGTGCTTTTTCTGTTTATTTATTTATTTATTTTTCCTTTAGAACAATATATATATTTTTTCTTTGTAATGTTGTGATTCAACTCTGAATTGATTTTGTTTGGTTAGCCTAATACTATATTGAAGACTTTTGTTTATAATCCCACATACAGAATTAATGGGAAAAATAATTCTAAAACTACTGTCCTTGTATTGCTCTATTATTTAATCAAAGACCGGTTCCTCACAATATAATATGTTGCATATTGTTGTTGCAAGTTAAGTGCAATGTGTCAAGCCAGTATATAATACAAAATCCCTTGCCAAACCCTAACAGAATGTCTCTTAACAGAAGTTTTTGCTGAGGAAGCTGTTGCACTTCATCTTTCATAAGCATAGAGTTTGGAAAGGGCACAGACTTGCAGTTTCTATATTGTTAACTTAATAGTAAACAATAAAATCACAACTGAGAGCTCTTTAATATTTAACTTGTTTCTCTCATATTGACTTTTTGCACAGGTCTCTTGCATGTCAAATGTTTTTCCTGAAGGAAAAAAGAGCCACCGAGTGCTAATGGGAATGCTAACCAATATCTTTCTAGTTAGTCCTCCAATTCATCTCAGTAGCCCTTGCTCGGCTGGAGCAGGACCCCTCAGAATTTGAAATCTGCCACCTTTACTCAGTGCTTTGGGTGGCTCATGTGCACTCAGTTCTGCTGCTATTTTTTTCTTTGAGCCAAGCACATGAGCAGTACATATTATGTGACTAATCATGCTAGAGCTGCAGGAAAAGTATGTAACGTTTACAACTAACGGCATCACAAGAACACACACAGTGGCATGCCCTTCACTGAGGTCAGCAGTGGACAAAAAAATAGAAGTACATTTCAACTTATTAGGGGAATATACATTCCTGCCCACTAATATCACCCTTGGTAAATATGAGCAAAGGTGACTGTGAAAATAAATCTGCAGTGTTTATCTTTTTGATCTTTCATTAAGAAAATTTACAAGATTCTAACCTTTCATTGAAGTAAAACAATGGAAAGTGGGAGGAAAATCTCAAGATATAAATGTTTTTCTCTAGTTCACATACCCACATTTATCGGCACCCAATTATTGCAACGTTCTTTTGCCAAGATAACAGTTCTGAGTTGTCTCCTATAATGCCTGATGAGTTTGGAGAACACCTGACAAGAGATCAGAAAGCAGAAAATTTCCAGATCCTTCAGAATACCAGCTCCATGCTGGTGCCTCTTCTCTTCAGTTCACCCCACTCATTTTCTATAGGGTTCAGGTCAGGAAATTGAGACAGCCATGGCAGAAGCTTAATTTTGTGCTAGATGACACATTTTTAGATCATTGCCTTAATGGAAGATTCAAACATGGTCCATTATAAGATTTCTTACAGAGGCAGTCAGGTTTAGATTATTTATCCGTTGGTATTTGATAGAATACATGATGCCATGTATCTAAAACAAGACGTGCAGCACCTCCGGCAGTAAAATAGGCCCACAAAAGATCCAGCAGTATATTTAATCATGGGCATGGGGTGTTTTTGTTATCCCTGTTTGCACCAAACCCATCTGGCGGGTTTGTTGCCAGAAAGCTCTTACTTATGTTTCATCTGACCATAGAAGCCAGTCCAATTTGAAGTTCTAAACGGGTTTAACTCGTGATAAATGATTAAGGGAATCTGGTCTTTGTGTTCCTCATATATATATAATCCTGTGGAACAGGAGGTCGGCTGGACAATTTTAGTCACCCTGGTGAGCTACAAAATGTAAATATGGATGAATATACTTCAAAGATATTTTGTGTTTAATTTTTTTTTAATGAAAGATCAAAAAGATAAATGATGCAGATTCATTTTCACAGCCGCCTTTGCTCATATTTACAAAGGGTGCCAATATTAGTGGGTGGCACTGTATATATGATGGTATAACACTGAATATGTAAATATATGTTTTTTATACATAATCACACAAATATATTCATATAGACACGCAAATATATTCATATATATTCATATACTCTTTGCTCCTCAACCAGGAGGGACTAACTGGACCAAGCTAAAGGCAAATGGTGACTTGGAAAAACTAGTAATCTTAAATGTATCTCCTAAGAAGAACTAAGAACTCTTTGCCAAGATACCAATGTCTGTACAAGTCTGAGATTTCAATATTAACTACAATATTGGAAGAACCAAAATTCTTCCAAAGCTCCACTAACTGAACTCTTCTATCCACATTTTATAGCTCCAGATTGTTAATTTCAACAAAACGGCTGACACTTACAAGAAAATACAAATTAGAACTCCAATAAGAACTCTAAGCCTCTTAAACATTTAAAACATAAACTCTTGATATAATTTTCTTTTGGGTAAGGTGTAATATTAAATAATACAATAACAAAATCTGTTGAAAGAGACTGTCATGTTAAGTTGTTAAAAGGACAGTTTTTGCTGTCTGGCTTCTCTGTCAGGGGGGAGGGGTCTATCCAGGAGGTAGGAGGAGCCATGGTTAGCCAAATATGCTAGTCATGATAACACTGGGCTGTAAAGTTCTTCACAGCACAGCTGCCTCTCTCACGCCTCTTCAATGCTCATAGCACAGAATGCCCCTGAAGCTACTGTTGACGGAGACAACAAGACAGAGCAGCAAGGAAGGGGGTGGGCCAGGAAACGGACCCTTGGATGAAGCAAGTCTTGCTCATTTGCACTGTCAGACTCAGAAAGAGCTGTATGCAGTCTACAGGTGCTCTACAATCACTGGACAATCTGTCGGACTGAGAACAAAGTGGCCTAATATAAAGGATATTTCAAGACGAGGACTTGGGAATGCTTTAATTACTATTTTAGACAAAGACATTTTTTTTCTCCTCAGTAGGATTTACTAGGAGTGGATTCTAACAGGACTGCTCACTTTGGCTGCTTTGGATGGTATTGCTCAAGTTGAACCAGAGGAAAGGACTGTGTGAACTGAAACTTTGGAGTAAGTAGCTGCTAAGCTTGGGGCAACAATCTTGTGGGGTGGCTAGGGAAAGGACAGGAGGAAGGGGGAGGGGAAGAGGTAGTCGGGGTCTGGCTCCAGTTTCTGGGGTGAAATGCTTTCAACAAGAGACTTTGTTCAAGAATGTTGCAGAGAGGTGTTTGATCGCTTCATTTTTGAACTGCCAACAGAAAAAAAACATATTAAAAAGATATATGTCCCCTCGAAGGCAAGACCATCTTGCAGTTGGAAGCAAGTTGCCCATGCTTTGTTTTGCCCTGTTGAATTGTGGATTGAGGAAAATCCTCTTATTGTGTAGTCGCGCCTAACTGCCACCCTATAGTGCGCCTTTGTTTCTCAAAAAGATGTACAACACCACTGTTCAGATGGAGGCTTTGACCCAGATATGGGCTGGTAGTGTCAGCAACAAAAGTTCCTCTCTGCAGCTATACAACATCACCCACTGCCCAAAGAATGACAACTTCAAATATCCACTCTACAGCATAGTATTTAGCATTGTCTTCATGGTGGGACTGATTACCAATGTTGCAGCCATGTACATTTTCACTTGTTCACTGAAACTGCGGAATGAGACCACGACATATATGATGAATCTTGTGGTTTCTGACTTATTATTTGTGCTCACACTCCCTTTGAGGGTCTTTTACTTTATCCAGCAGAACTGGCCGTTTGGCAGCCTGCTCTGCCAGCTCTCTGTCTCGCTCTTTTACACCAACATGTACGGGAGCATCCTGTTCCTAACATGCATCAGCGTGGACCGGTTCCTCGCCATCGTTCACCCCTTCCGTTCAAGGGGGCTCCGGACCAAACGCAATGCCAAAATTGTGTGTGCTGCTGTTTGGGTTCTGGTGCTTTCTGGAAGTCTTCCGACAGGCTTCATGTTAAACAGTACTAACAAGCAAAAGAACAACACAATAGCCTGCTTTGAGAACTTCTCTTCAAATCAGTGGAAGAGTCATCTCTCAAAGGTGGTGATCTTCATAGAGACAGTGGGATTCCTTATCCCCTTGATACTGAATGTAGTTTGCTCAGCTATGGTGCTCCAAACTTTGAAGAGGCCACAGACCGTTAGTCGGGGAGGGAAGCTGAACAAGAAAAAGATCTTGAGGATGATCATTGTGCACCTTTCCATCTTCTGCTTTTGTTTCATCCCCTACAACGTCAACCTTGTTTTCTACTCACTTGTGCGGACAAAAACCTTGGAGGGCTGCGCAGTAGAATCAGTTGTTCGAACGATCTATCCGATCGCTCTGTGTATTGCTGTGTCCAACTGCTGTTTCGATCCCATTGTCTACTATTTCACATCAGAGACAATACAAAACTCCATTAAAAGGAAGTCTCAGATGAACCGTTCCTTTGATGTCAAGTTCTCTGAAGCCTTGCAATCAGAGACAAGCTCCTCTTTTCAATTCAGCCTAAGATCCATAAAGAACAAGATGTTCCTCAATGAATCTAACGTATAAGGACAAGTATTGGACAAATGGATGTAAAGAAACTGAATGCACAAAAAAGCACTCTGCAGTGGAAGATGTGGAATAAAACATGTGAATATGCCTAAAATTGACTTGTTAATATCTCTCAGGGAAGTAAATAAACTACGCCCTTTTAGAGGAATTTACCTCCCTATTAAAATCATTCTTCAGCCCAGTACTGGGGGGCATACCTGTTCTCAGTGGAATTATACAGTATTCAAACATTTGGAATACTTTACTGTGGAGTAAGAATAATGCAAATATACTGTAAATCAACTGGAACTTGATTAAAGTAGACCAGAACCTCTAACTATATGCGAATGTACTTACATTTCCAGAATGGTAAGTGAATGTGAAAATAACATACTAGGATATAACCATTATTTAATTAAATCGACAAACAAAATAGAATGATACCATTTTTACAATGCCATAATGTGGCAATGTAAATTTATCGACTGCCTGAAGTGTCATAGTATTAACAAGCTGAAAACATTTGTTGGCACTTTATATAATACTGTATATATGCACTGACATTGATACTGCCATAATGCAGTTTTTTTCTGTTTCAAACTTGACTTGGTAATAAAGGTTTACAATTATAGAAAGAGGTGTTTTTTTTTTTGTTTGTTTGTTTTTTTACAATAATAAACAATAGATTATTGTTCCTTCTCCCTGTGTAATGTTTATACAATACAGTCTTAATTGCAGTTGCAAAGTTTAAATATCATCTTTAAATATTCAGCAGTTACTGTTCTATCTATCTATATGCCTCGGTAAATGTACTACCACACTGATGTAAAAGATGTGTTCTCTCTGTGTTGTTAGCCATTTTAATTGTCTAATATTGTCTAAAATTGACAAAGAACAACTAAATGAAATGTAAAATAATTTCAACCGCTTAAGTGGCAAAACTGAACAGTACACTTTATTCATTGGCATATGAGCTGCATTGAAAAACCAACTGTACTTTTTCAGATTTTTTTTTTCTGCATTGTTATAAATATGTCATCTGCTCCAGGCAAAAATAAGCTGAGCTTTGGAGTAAATGAGGTCGAGAAATATCTTTGTAACGACGTAATTTGTGACATTACAGCACAACAGTAAATTTGGCAGAAACTGTTAACACACTTAATTCCCGACCAAAATCCTCACTTCTAAACATGCCTATAAAAGTCTGTTGCTATAAGGTGTTGCTATATCTGTGATATAAGGGAAATCAAGAGCTCTTAAGCTATTGGCACAACTGATACCTCAGATCACCTACACACATTGTGTTGCCATGCCATCCACAATTAATCTATTTTAGCACATGAAAAACAAAGAAAATGAGGAAATGAAAAAGACCATTGGAGGGAAAAAAGTCTAATGAGAAGTACTGACTTCACTCTTACTCACTTCAAATCCAACTGCTCACATGTAGTCATGCAAAGTACATTATTCTTAGTGTTTTGGCTTCAGCAGCAGTGAATATGATTGGATCACATTCTATGTCACTTACTATGCATGTGCCCTCCAAAAAATTCAGAACAGTGGTAATTTACTGTGGGTTTTTCTGGGATTCTTATAATATTATATTTGGTTACATTAATATTTTGATATTTTGTTACATTCTTGACTAAACTTTATTCATCCTTACATAAACATCTCAGTGGTAAATTTTCAAGCAAGGGCAAAAAGGTAGATATAGTTTGGAGTCTCTGAACCTGTAGTTGGTCCACCAACTACTAATTAAAACCACATTTTGTATTTAAGATTATGTTAGAAAATTGAACATTTTGGTAAGAAAGTTGCCCATGCTACACTTAACACTTTTTGAATATGTTTTAAAGTAAGTCTTTAGGTAATTAGCAAAAGCAAAGATCTAAATATTAAAAACATCCTCAATAAGCAGTATGTTAGTTCCCATATATCAAACTGAAATCCTGTTTTATTTTCACTTCCTCAAGCTTCTCTTCTTTTGGCACGCATGTAGGTGAATGTCATAAAAACATGCAGATCACTTTTCACCAACAAAAAAAACAAAAAAAACAAAAAAAAAACGAATAAATTAAATAAAATAAGGAATAAATTAAAGTTTACTAAACTACTATACTAAACTTTAAATTAAATGAAAATAATGTCACAAAACAAGCTTAATTTTAAAATATGTTCATGCGTTGCTCTGAGACACATCCATATGTATATTTGCATAAATGTTTACATGTTTCACTTGATATTGCATCATTTTCTTTCTTCTCAGCAGCTTGCCATTCTATCACTTAGGATGGAGCTGGTGTGCTTTTGATAAATACCAGATTAGATCTCCTAACTTCAAACAAGCATTACACACCATTTTTTTTCCCCACTGCTCAGCCCTGCACAAACACAGCATCCGAAACCCAGTACGCCACCTCAAGCTCCACTTCAAAGCTTAAAAAACATCAGCACAGGCTTGTTTACTTTTTTGCACCTTTGACTGGTTCATTTCCTGATGTTGTGAGAGGGAGGGGTGCGCGCATGGTCCAGAGAAGTGAACAGAGTCTTAACTAGATTAATACTACAGATATTATTTAGTCTGTTAAGTCAGTCTGTTTGATTCTATTCTGGATTTTGTAATAGGTGATAAAATGTTTGTTTTCCATTTAAAGGAAAAGTTTGCTCAAAAACGTAATTTCTGCCATTTAGTTAACCCAATATTAGTCTTTAGAATGTTTATGCTGTTTTTTCCCCATACACTAAGGATGAGGGCATTACAAAAGTAGAAAAAGTAATAGAAATAATAGAAATATGAGGATGTGTTTGTGGATTCAGCTCATACAGCTTAAACATTCTAAAAATATATATCAACAATAATCACATCAAGTTTGGTTTTTGGTTTTAAATCTTTGACAACAAAGACCACATTACAGAGACACCATGATCATGCAGGTGTGAACTGCACAAGTTTAACTTCTGGATGTTTGCAAACAAAACAGCCGCAATCTCCACATGGCTCATGGTGCCACTACAGACAGGCACAAAATCAATAAAGCAGAACATTTCTGTTTACTGTTCCTTGCTGGTGGAACTATCTTCTCAACCCAATATGAGATGCTGAATCCCTGACAATATTAAATAAACAGCTGAAAACTCATCTTTTCCATCAGCACTTAACGGCATCCTGTTGAAATAAAAAAAAAAAAAAAACTCCCTCAGTGCTTTCACTTTAGTTAAATGATGCCTGAAACTTTGTATCACTAGCACTTCCCTTGTTTACTGCCTGATTATAATGAATTACTGGCTGTATTTCTCATTTATAAGTCGCTTTGAATAAGGCATCCGCCAAATAAATGTAAATTTAAATATGTCCATTGGATTTTAAGAACAAGAATTATGGTGTTTTTTGTCCTACAAGGTTTTTTGTCAGCATGTGAGTGCCACATTACTAGAGATGCTATGGGGCACAGCAGTTGTCCAGAAAATAGCTCAGCCATCATGTTCCTAAATCCTGGTGTTTATTTATTTTCCACTATCTTTAAATGGGAGATTAGCATGTTTATTGACCTATACTCATGGCGAAACAGAACAGCTGAACAAGCAAAGCAGGAATCAGCTGAAGTTATTGATAGAATCCTCAAGGTTGCAAGATTAGGTTTCTCGGTCACCCTTGACCCCATTTCGGCAGCACATGTGACAGGAACTGCTTTCAAAACTGACTCAAGTATGGTAACCCAAAATGAAGCATGCCTTTAAAGAGTTGAAGTGTGTTTTTTCCTGTAAGGCTATTGACCATGCTGCAGAATTCTGGTGTTTCTGACAGTCACTATTGCTAGCAGTATTTGTTGTTCAAGTTTATTTTAAGAAAACTTAAAAAAGTTTATTTTGAGCATGCTTTATGTAGCAAGTATACTAATATCACTGTACCCGTACCCGTTTATTAAAGTATGCTTTAAGTGTAACAGTAGTAAACTTTAAGTACACAACTAGTTTACATCTAACACTTAGATGTAACTAATTGTGTACTTAAAGTCTACTAGTAAACTTTTTTTAGTATAGCATCTTTACAACAGGTGAACTTTAGGTATTCTTCTGGTTACACTTTATTCTGATAGTCCACTTTAAACATTCTACTACATATAAGTACATGCAGTTGCAAAGTTACTTACTGTTATTAGAATGTTTAAAGTGGACTATCAAAATAAAGTGTTACCATACTTTTAGCCAAATTTTGAAAGTAGTCACAGTAAACTACTAGTTTTATATTTTTTATGGTCTTGTTGTATAGTTGAAATAATAGAGAAAAAGTTAGAATGTAGTTTCCTTACTCAAAGTATACTTCTGTTAAGCTTAGGGCTGTCACAATATCAGATATTTCACTACAGAATTATCCTGACCTCAAATATTCACGATAACGATATATTGTAATATCTAAAGAAATCTTGAAAAAATAAAATAAAAATAATAATAATTAAATGAATAATAATGAAATTATTATTAATAATAATAATAATGAAATTAATAATTAAAAATAAATCCTTCAAATCATCTTTTTTGACCACACCACTGAATCACATCTTTGAATCACACCACTGCATACAAAAGGAACAAATACTAAACATAAGAGACTAAAATGCCAACCATTTTAATTTAGCACAGTGTCAAAGTAAGAGAGTTTATGACAATAAGTACATATTTTTACTCCAAACTTGTGTTATAGCATCAATCGATTGTTTGAAATGACTTCCTTCTATGAACTGATTCTTATTTTATAATATTCTATACAGTAATAAAGGCTATTTCGATTAGCATTGCAATATAAATATAACTTATCCATATGAAAATACCTATTTGGGTGCTATTTTGTCATTTTTTGTACAATGGCAGCATCCATCACTATTAATTGTTGTGTTAATTGTCTACGATAGGGCTTTTACTTTTTAGCAGCATAGTGAACTACTTATTACTCTTCTTTGGTGGATTTAGCTTAACATACCCAAACTAGTACTAGCAAAAATAATTTACAATACTTCTAAACAAGACAACAAAGTGTCAACAATTTCAAGATTTTTAAATGACAAGTTATAGCACTTGAGACTAAAAACACACAAATAACACATATTCATCATGTCAAAGAGACTATAGAGTAGTATATGTGTGTCTCTGTGTGTGTGGTGTTGTTGATCCTGGTTGTTCCAAACCCTACATGAACTTCATTAGCCTTGCACGTAAGCCACAGTGACTGCTCTGAGTACTGTCTTATCTTATCATGCTAACAGCTCTCCCCCTGAGGCTGGGATTGAGAATAGCCAGAGCATACACACAAACACGCATGTGAACACACATTCAGTGTGTTCAATACACATTTCTCAACTCTCTTACACTTCTGCAATTTTGTTTCACCAATGATGTGACTGAGAAGATCCTGATGGATGTCTGTGTGTTTGCTGATGCCAGCCAACTGCTAGATTTTTATGTTTTCAATGGTGAGTGGTTACCAGGGCATTGCTATGCAGTTGCTAAGGTCTGTACATTGCTAGGGATTTCTTGGTTGTTGCCTGGATGTTCTGGGTGGTTGCTTCGTCAGCTGCTAAGTTCTGCGCATTGCTACAAGGTTGATAGGGAGTTTTTGGTTGTTGCTTGGATGTTCTGGGTGGGTGTTTAGTCAGAAAGCTCCTTCTCAATATGACCACCTGCATATGACCAACTGCTGTATATATGCCAAGACAGTTCACTCATATTACTGTAAATGGGAAAACGTGTAATGTACAATATGGCAAAATAAGTCCTGCCTTAAATTAAAAAGTAATTAAGTCATTGCTGATGCCTTTAGAAGCTCCAGTTGCCACAGAAACATTCAGTGAAGAAATACAAGCTATTTAAATGTGAGTCCACCAAGCAGTTTTTGATATTTTATTAAAAAGACAGTAATATGACAACTTTAATACAATGAAAATGTTCACTAATATTAAGTCCTAAAACTAATAACACAAGGTACCATTATCTTAGGTATCATTTATGTCCATAGCATAAGTACCCTTGTGGAAAAGAAGTACACTTCCACATACTTAAAAAAAAGTATTTTTGTACTATATACAAAAATATGATTCTTTAAAAGTATATATGTAAGTGCGAACTGAATGAAGTTCAGACTATTATGCTAACTGCAATTAAATTAAAATTATAATTTAATTTAAATTAGCATAAAATGCAATTTCCTGAGCTTCAGAGTGCTTTTTTTTTCCGACTTAAGTAGGACTTAAGTACATCTTTATACGTAATTTCATATTTACTTGAAATATGGTTAAAGTGTACTGACAATTATACTGATAAATATACTGTACTGATACATTTCTATTAAAACATGTATGTCATGAATTTAAACATATTTGTAATTACAAGTTGCAATTCAGTACTTTTTAAAAATGTATTAACACATCAAAATAAGTGTAAAGATTATTAAAATATAATTATTTAAAATTTAATTGCAAAAATTACAAGATTTAAAGTAAATGCACATTTAATACAATTTAGTGCATTGTATAATTTACTTTTTCACAAGGGTGGTGTGGCATGAGTTACACAGTTAATTGCTTATGGTCAGAGATTTGTTCAAATCTAAGCATAAGCAATAGTAATACTGGTGTTTGCCTTAGCGTTAATTATGTTTCCTATTAAGTTTCTTAGAAGCTCTTTGACCATACATTCTGTAGGGCAAATAGATTTTTATTTATTTATTTTATTTGTCAACCTCTCATGGTTTCATCTGCATTGTTAACTAGCTATCAAATGCTTAATGTAAACTGTCGTGACTAAGGGCATGCTCACAGCTAAAAGTGTGTGTGGACTGAATGAAACCTCAGCACAGTGACGTGTCTGTATCTGTGTGGCCTGGGGATCAGCATTACTAAATTTAGTCATGCATAGGTGCAGACCTGCACACTGTATGTCATTTAGTAATTTAGGGGTCAGTTGTTTTTGTTCTTACATTCTCTTCTTTGTTATATGCTACTCTTGTGTGAATCGCAGCACAGATACACAGGTTAGCATAGCTTCAGATAGGTCAAAACAACAGATATAGCCCACAGGAAGACAGTCAAGGAAATGAACATTATCAGTTTGATATGGGGAAATCACAGCTGATTAGCTTGTTTATTGGTACTTCAGAAGAATAAGATTGTCTCTCTCACAGTGGATACTGTGGCTTAGGCCAGAAACACAAGGCAGTTATGCAAATGTGAATGCTTAGCCAATGACTTGCAGATGTTGTACATATTTGTCTTCTTGTACATGCTAAATGTGTAACATTAAACTGAATGTATTATTCACGTAGCAGGTTTAAATATGTCAACAATTTTACTTTAAATAATTTTCTCTTCAAATCATCAGATCTCAAAAACATGTCTTTAAAAACCTGTACTTGCAGATATGGGAGAGCAGGGCACAGCCTATCACTTCTCAACTTCCTCACTCACTCACAGTATTTCTTTTTTTCCCTACTTTTTTCTACATTTTTTTAAACACATCTGTGAACTCAGATATGTGGTCTTGTTTTATTAATAGTGTTTTTTTTTCTTTGAACGAAGGGAAGGCATGTTGTAAAATGACCATATAACAGTGTAAAATGTTATCTCATATAATCAAAAAAAATATACAAGACAAACTAAAATCTACACTTTGTCATACTACTGTCTAAGATAAACACACGCAAAGAAGATGAAGGCAAAATAATCTTTTAATAATACACAAGAAGATAAATCCACAGGCAGACACACATAGAACTTTGACATATAATACCGGACAACCAAACACAGGACAGACTAGAACTTAATACTAAAGCAAATGAGGATGATTAACAAGACACACCTAAACTAAAGACACAATCAAACTGAGATAGAAACTAGGGTCGTGTCCACACTAATACGTTTTTGTTTGAAAACGCATTGTTTTCTCTCCGTTTTGGCCTTCCGTCCACACTGAGACTGCGTTTTTGGTCATGGAAAACGGAGCTTTTTGAAAATGCTCTCCAAAGTGGATAAATTTGCGTTGCAGTGTGGACTGTGAAAATGGAGGCTTTTGAAAACTATGACGCATGTTTAGTCATGTGATGCATATTGTACCAATAGATATCTATGTAATTGTGGCTGTTATGTTCTATTCACTTTCACACTGCTGCTAAAGATATATTTGTACCCTCTTCATATTGCAGTCCTAAAAAGAAAATGTACTCACAGTTTCTGTCATGACTCCTGCAGCTAAACGTGAGGGGAGCTGCTTTTTAGATCAAACATGAGTGCGCGCAACACGGACACGCCAGTGAATGATGAGATATTTCCATAAATAAAATGATCCTGCCAAGAATTGCGTGAAAACGTATTATGTCTGTTCCATCTCAGTGAGTTTTACGGATGTGCAGTATGGTGAATTTAATGTTTTCTTACGTTTCAGTGTGGATGAGAAACATTTGGAAAACGTTTGAAAACACTAGTGTGGACGGAGAGCATTTTAAAATGAAAACTCCGTTTTCAAATGTATCCAGATTAATGCCGACATAGCCTAGGTCAGGTGTAATGAAGGGTCAGGGACATGAGGATCCATTTGCAGCTTTATTAAAATAGAATCGTAGTCAGAACGGCAATGGTCAACAACAGCGGCGATAACAGCAAAGGCAATCCAGAGAGTAATCCGTGAACAAGCGTGAGGTCGAGGCAGGCGGCAAACAGAGGAGCAATAATCCAGTAAACAAAGCAGAAAGGTCCAAAAGGCAGGCAGCAGGCAATCGGTAAAGATAACAGTCCAGGTCAAACACAAGAAATCAAACACGGGAAAACGCTCAGAAATGCAGATGGGGCTAACAAGACTTCGCAGAGTGCTAGCGTCCGAGGGTTGCTTAAATAGAGAGGATAATGAGCGACACCTGAAGGTAATCAGGCCTAGGTACGGGGTGTATGGGAAATGGAGTCCGAAAAGGTTAATACTCTGGAGATGGTGCCCTCTGGTGGCGAGCAGAGGGAGCCACGGAGGCCTGATTCGTGACAGAGCCCCCTCCCTGCGAGCGGCTCCTGAAGCGAGGAAGCATGCGACGCCGGGGCCTTCCACGGGGTCGAGGGGCTGGTTTCTCCGGGTGGGCTCTATGAAAGTCGGCCGTGAGCATGGGGTCCAGGATATCCTGGGCGTCAACCCAAGACCTCTCCTCCGGGCCATACCCCTCCCAGTCGATAAGGTACTGTAGCACCCTCCCCCGGCGTCGAGAATCGAGAATTTCACGAACCCGATAGGCTTCCTCGCCATCCACGATGATGGGAGGGGTGCTCTCATCCACGGCCTCCTCCTGGTCCTCCACTCCACTCGGGTCACCGGCGGGCTTGAGCAGAGAGACATGAAAAGTGGGTGAGATGCGGTAATTTGCAGGGAGAGCCAAACGGTAAGAAACAGGGGTTATTTGTCTAAGAATTTTGAAAGGACCCACGTACCTAGGACTGAGTTTCCGACAGGGCAGCCGGAGACGAAGGTCCCTCGATGAAAGCCAGACCCACTGTCCCGGGATGTAGGTGGGACTTGGCCTGCGAAGGCGATCGGCCTGTTCTCTTATCCTCCGGAGTGAGACCAGTGGAGGGCTTGCGAAGTGAATTCTGGGCGTATTCTGCCCATAGGAGATAACGGCTCCAGTCCTGCTGGTTTAAGTGGCAGTATGAGCGGAGGAATCGGGTGAGTTCCTGATTAAGGCGTTCGACCTGGCCATTCGATTCTGGATGATATCCGGAAGTGAGGCTGACATTGATATTAAGTTGCTGGCAGAAGGCAGACCAGACACGGGAGGTGAATTGCGGACCTCGGTCAGACACTATGTCTTCTGGGAGACCATAGAAACGGAACACCTGTTCCATGAGGACCTCAGCAGTCTCAAAGGCAGTGGGCAGTTTAGTCAAGGGTATCAGGCGACAGGCTTTGGAGAAGCGGTCTATAACTGTGAGAATGGTGGTGAAACCTCTTGAATTGGGAAGATCAGTGATGAAGTCTATGGAGATATGGGACCAGGGGCGTTGAGGAATAGGAAGTGGTTGTAGCAAGCCTGCCGGACATTGGTGAGAGGATTTGGAGATATTGCAGATGGAGCAGTTGTGAACGAAATCAATGACATCGCGTTGCAGGGTTGACCACCAGAAGCGGTTGGTTATGAGCTGAATTGTGGCCGTAACTCCAGGATGGCCAGCGCTGGGGAAGTTATGCACCCATTGCATCACACGTAATCGTAAGTTCAAGGGGACGTAGGTGCGGTCAGGAGGGCATCCGGGTGGTGGTGTTTCAGAGTTATAAGACTTTGATTTCAGTCATGATATCCCACTGAACAGGACCAAGAATGAGCGTAGGGGAAATGATGTGTTCGCCAGTGGCCGGACTTTGGGAAGATTCAAATTGGCGAGAGAGGGCGTCCGCCTTAGTATTCTTGGAGCCTAGACAGTACGTCACCTTGAAGTCAAAGCGAGTAAAGAAGAGGGACCACCTAGCCTGCCGGGGGTTAAGTTTCTTGGCCGTTCTGAGATATTCCAAGTTGCGGTGGTCAGTGAGAACGACAAAAGGATTTCTGGCCCCCTCTAGCCAGTGACGCCACTCCTCGAAGGCCGCTTTCATGGCCAGTAGTTCCCTATTACCAACATCATAGTTCTGCTCGGCCGGGGTGAGTTTGCGCGAGTAAAAGGCACAGGGGTACAACTTGGGTGGATTGCCATGACGTTGAGATAGAACAGCCCCGATACCGGTATTAGAGGCATCCACTTCGACAATAAATTCCAACTCTGGGTCTGGGTGATGGAGAATGGGAGCTGCGGTGAAGCGTTCCTTGAGAGCTCTAAAGGCCTCTGAGGCTGCCGGGGACCAGATGAGGTGCCGTCTCCCCCCTCGGAGTATGGAAGTAAGTGGCGCTGCGATAGTGCTGAAACCTCTGATAAAGCGCCTGTAGAAATTAGCGAAACCCAGAAAGCGTTGGAGTTCCCTGGCGGTGGAAGGTTGTGGCCACTTGAGTACTGCGTTGACCTTCTTATCATCCATTGCCACCCCCTCAGAGCTGATGACATATCCCAAGAATGAAGTGGCCATCTGGTGGAACTCACATTTCTCGAACTTAGCATACAGTTGGTTCTTAATCAGCCTCTGGAGCACTGCCCTGACATGCTGCACATGTTGGTCCCTGGTGTCAGAAAAGATGAGAATGTCGTCAATATAAACAATAACCCAGCGGTTGAGCATATCACGGAAGATGTCGTTGACGAAGGCCTGAAACACGGAAGGGCTATTGACCAATCCGAAGGGCATTACCAAGTATTCATAGTGACCAGTCGTTGTAGAAAAGGCCGTCTTCCATTCGTCGCCCTCACGGATGCGGATGAGATTGTAGGCGTTACGTAGGTCAAGTTTAGTGAAGAATCGGGCTGACCGGAGTTGTTCCAGGGCTGATGGGACCAGAGGCAAAGGGTAGCGGAACTTAACTGTAATCTCATTGAGTCCTCGATAGTCTATACAGGGTCGGAGTCCTCCGTCCTTCTTTTTGACGAAGAAGAAGCCGGCTGAGGCTGGGCATGTGGATGGTCTGATGAAGCCCTTTGCCAGTTCCTCTTCAATATAGGCCTTCATGGCCTCGGACTCGGGGTGTGAGAGGGGAAAAATCCTTCCCCTGGGTGGAACTGAACCTGGAAAGAGGTCGATGGCACAGTCATTGGTGTGGTGAGGAGGAAGTCGTGAAGCTTTGGTCTTACTGAAGGCCTCGGCCAGATCGTGATATTCGGGTGGTAAACCGGTAGTAGAAATGACTTCGGAGTGCGTGTCGGGCTGAACAGTGGGTGAGTTGGGGGGCAGACACTCTTTATGGCAATAGTCTGACCACTGTAGGATCTGTCTCAAAAGCCAGGAAATACGTGGATTATGCCTCTCGAGCCAGGGCATACCCAAAATGACGGGGTTCTGAGGAGAGTCAATTGTGAACAGGCGAATGGTCTCAGTGTGAAGGGCTCCAGTTCTGAGTATGAGGCTGTCTGTGATGAATTTGATGTGTCCCTCGCCCAGAGGTCTTCCGTCTAGGGCTTCACCCGGGATTCACATGCAACAAGAGGAATGTTATGAGAATCAGCGAACTCCTTATCAACAAAATTTCCAGCCGCACCAGAGTCAATAATGGCAGAGGTATCGACAGAATGACCGTTAAAGAGCAAAGTTATCGGTATCTCTAGAGTGGTGGGATTAATAAAAACGGAACTCACCATGGAGGACTTTCGGGAAGGTGGTCGAGTAGGGCAAGATATTCTCAAATGACCAGACAAATGTCCGCAGTATAAGCACAGATGTTGTCTTATCCTCCTCTCTCTTTCCTCCGTCGTCAGGTGAGTAAAACCAATCTGCATAGGCTCTGCCTCGGGAATAGCGGCAGCTGGCTGGGCGAGCGTGGGTGATTGTCGCGAGGGTCGTCGAGAACGAACCAGGTTGTCAATGCGTATGGAGAGCTCGATGTATTCGTTAAGGGTTCGGTCCTCATCGCGACACGCCAGCTCGGACTGCAACTCCATAGAAAGTCCCTTGCGATAAAGCAGTTTGAGCGGATCATCCTCCCACCCGGTCTGCGCAGCCAGCGTGCGAAATGTGAGAGCGTAATCAGCAGCTGTTCTGCGTCCCTGTCGCAGAGCGAGAAGTTGCTCTCCCGCCTCTCCTCCATAGGCGGAGTGTTTAAACACCTCCCGAAAACACTTTAGGAAATCAGCAAAGGACGGGAAAGACATCTGTTTACCTTCCCAGACAGCAGTAGCCCAATCCAGCGCTCGCCCCGTCAGGAGCGAGCAAACAAAAGAAATGCGGCTATCATCCGTGGGGTATAACAGCGGCTGTTGATTAACAAATAGGGAACACTGCATGAGGAAGCCCTTACATCTTTCCGGTGAGCCGTCGAATTTCTCGGGAAACGCCAAACGTGGGCTAGCAACAGTGTGACTGGTGGCAGCGGAGGATTGAGGAGGATCGGGTGCTCTCACGCTGGCCTCGGTAACGCGGAGGGACTGTAGTGTCTTTACAAGCTCCTCGGTGAGAGAGGTGAGTCGCTGTAACTGCTGGCGGCTTGTGCAGATACCTCAGAGGAGAGATGATACATGGCTGCTGGATCCTGTTGTGGCGAAGTCTTCTGTAATGAAGGGTCAGGGACATGAGGATCCATTTTCAGCTTTATTAAAATAGAATCGTAGTCAGAACGGCAATGGTCAACAACAGCGGCGATAACAGCAAAGGCAATCCAGAGAGTAATCCGTGAACAAGCGTGAGGTCGGGGCAGGCGGCAGACAGAGGAGCAATAATCCAGTAAACAAAGCAGAAAGGTCCAAAAGGCAGGCAGCAGGCAATCGGTAAAGATAACAGTCCAGGTCAAACACAAGAAATCAAACACGGGAAAACGCTCAGAAATGCAGATGGGGCTAACAAGACTTCGCAGAGTGCTAGCGTCCGAGGGTGGCTTAAATAGAGAGGATAATGAGCGACACCTGAAGGTAATCAGGCCTAGGTACGGGTTGTATGGGAAATGGAGTCCGAAAAGGTTAATACTCTGGAGATGGTGCCCTCTGGTGGCGAGCAGAGGGAGCCACGGAGGCCTGATTCGTGACATCAGGGAACACGTGAGGGATGAAAACAGCAAAACAGTCCATGAGTGTGACACACCTCAGGTTCTACACTAAAAACTGAGATGAAAAACTAACTTCAGTGAGAAATTTACTTTTGCTGTTGTTAAATGTTCAGTGATATATATTTTATAATAGGTTGAATGACTACTACATGTAAAATAATAATAATAATAATAATAATAATAAAACCAAAACAACAACAACAACAACAACAAAAACTTTTAGGTAAAACAATGAGTATAATGTAAAAACATACGTGTACACAGTACATGCTTGCATATAAGATACAAACAATAGACAAATAAACGAATGATTAGAATCAATATGTGAAAGACAATATCGCTATTGCTTTAACATATCTTCCATACATTCAATTCCCTTGTATAATTTGTTTATAGAACATCTGTACTTACATTATATTGGCTATTGTGTATTGTTGCATATCTATAATAAATATAGGTATGGATAGCGGTATTGCACGTTTTATTGCACAGTGGGGGGAACATTTAACTGTTCATGAGGTAGATGGCCTGAGGGAAGAAGCTTTTTCTATGTCTGGCTGTTTTGGTACTCCGTGCTCTGTAGCTCCAACCAGATGGCAACAGTTCAAAGAGGAAGTGGGCTGGGTGTGAGGGGTCCAGAATGATTTTGCTAGCCCTTTTGGTCACTCTGGATGAGTACAGATCTTGGAGGGTAGGGAGGGTTGTACCAATGATTTGCTCAGCAGTCCAGACTATCCTCTGTAGTCTTCTAAGGTCAGTTTTGGTAGCTGAGCTGAAAAAGACAGTTATTGAGGTGCAGAGGACAGATTCAATGATGGCCGAGTATAACTGTTTCAGCAGCTCCTTCGGCAGATTGAACTTCCTCAGCTGGTGAAAGAAGTACAGCCTCTGCTGGGCCTTTTTGACAATCAGGTCAGTGTGATTGTCCCACTTCAGTGTTCACCTCTGTTTCGTTGGTCCATCTCCTTACAGTCTTCACTACAGGTTTAGCAGATTTCAAGTTTCTGCCTGTAGGTTGGTATAAGATGAACAAGGCAGTGATCAGAGTGATCAAATGATTTAAATGTAATTTAAATGTAAGTATCTAGTAGTATATATTCATATATTTTAAAAAAATGTTTTAGTAATTTTTTTTTTTTTTTTGATGTATTCAGTAACATAATAAAGTACATGTAAAGTATTATAATTTTAAATGTAGCATGTTATTTGATATTAAATTTAAAGTTAATAAAATATGAATGCTGCAACCCCACAGAGGACATGGAAAGATGGATGTATGTGTATTTAAAATGGACTAAATTGCAACTTCATAATTACAAATGTGTAATTACAAATATATTTAAATACATGATATATGTTTCAGTAGCAAATTACATTAAAGTATGTTTTAGTTTTAACTCGTCAGTTAATGTAACAAGTTGTTTGGGTGAGAAACACAAAGGAGGCAGAAAGTCCAATCAAACGGAATATTTAATAAATCCAGATTGCCAAACAAGGAGAAAACAACCTCTTAATGATAACAGATACAGGACAAAGAAACTACGGAAGGGCAGGGCTATAAGTATTAGACAAAACGAGGGACTAATGAGGATAATTAACAAGGGACAGGTGAATGGAATGACAATCAGGCAACACAGGAAAACTAGGTCAGGGGAAAAACACATTGAAGACACAACTCAAAATGCAAAAGACACTTGACAGTTAACATGCAAGTATATAATTATAAAAATATATGCTTATAAGTTATAAATTGCTTATATGCAAGTGTATAAGTATATATTTTTAAAGTTCTGTATGTTATTTCTGTAAAAAGTACTTCTTAAAATTATGTTAAAGTATACAATTGACCATATAAGGCTGATGATACTGCTTTTTGAGCAATATTGATGGGCAACTTTAGGCAATGTTGCCATCAACGGGCAACCAGGTGAGACACAGGGCCCATGACTGATCTAAAGTATCCACACAGAAATTTGTTACCCATTCTCAATGGGAAAGTGCCCAAGCAACATTGCTCAAAAAGTTGCCCCATGTATCATCACGCTAAGATGAAAGTTAATGCTAATTCTTACTATTGTACCCCTTGTGGAAATGCTGAGAATGCAACATGTACTTGCTTTGCTTTATATTTGTTTTTAGGCACAGTTTGAAATCTAGCAATGTGTAAAACAACCTTGCATTTGTGAAGTGTCCATGTGCTTTCATAGAGAATGTTTTGACAAATGCACATGCGTAAACATTTGGACACATCAGATCACTGCAAGAAAGTATTAATGAATGCTTATTATTCACTATTAATTTAAAGTATCAAGAACATCAGGGTTTCATGTTATCAGCTGTCACAAGAAATTAAGTTTACAGAATGTTCACAACAAATAAAACTGTCAACTATGAAAAATGTGTAACATGCCATAAATATAAAATGTTTTAATAAGGAAGCAGGCCAAAAAGCCTGAACCTCTGAAAAAAACACTTTCCTGAAAAAATCTCTTCCTCCAGCATTACCATCTCAACAAAAAGCATTTCAATTGCAGTCAGTTTAAGGAGGGGAGGAAGACACAAATGGACTGTCATACAATCTATATGTCTTAAAGCAGAACCAAGTCTGATCAAAGCACAGGGGAGAATCTGTGTCTTTGTTGCCGGATGTGACAGAACTGGTAAACAGAAGGTTCACTCCTGTTCAGAACATTTACACTTAACTTAATAAAACAGACACACCCACACACAATTCTGTTTGGTGCCACAGAAATTAAATTACCTACAGCGGGGAGTCATTTTGGTCAGCAAAACCCATTTTACTTAAAATTCTAGATATACTAAAATACATTCCAATATACTAAAATACATTCCAATAATGTTGGTTAATGGCCACATGACATGCAGGTTAACAATTTTTTAATTTAATTAAGTATTTAATTGTAAAAATGTTTTGTGTTTTACAATTTTTTATTTAAAAATTATTTATGACTTAAAATGAAATTATTTAATTATTTTAAATGTTTTTTTTCTTTTCTTTTTTTACATTTTCTGATTTAATGATTAGCTTTTCATTAACTTATGAACCCCTAGATGTTAACAAAGCCTAGTTTGGGAAACCCTGACCTACAGTATGTTTTAACATACTTGTCATATAAACGTCATGGAACATTGTTAATGTTGGCCTTGGCTGTAAATGCATGCAAATACAAGCTACACTGTTAAAAATGCTACATTTGTTACAAAGCCACTTGTGTGGTATCTCGACCAGTAGAGTATGTGCTCATTGTGCTCAGTGCTGAAGTCATCACAAGGCACAAAGCATGCCTGAAACTGGAAGAAAGCACACGTATTTTGTACATTATTAACATGTTTGCGATTACTGTCAAAAACAAACAAACAAAAAAACAGCATTGTTGAAATCTTGATTCTCATATTTCTAATCATTATTCACCTACTTCTTGGATGGTCTGAGGGTAAGTAAATTAACAGAAAATTTTCTTTTTTGGGTGAGCTACAGTATTCATTTACTTACAGTCAGGCCATCCAAAATGTAGGTGACTTACTTTCTTCAGAAGATGATTTTAGTTGAGTATAATAGTAAAGTAGAAATATAAAGCATTATCAGGTTTGTTGTTCACCTTACAGATGCTGATGTATATTGTGTAGCATAGCAATAACATAAGTGTAACATTATTTTGGCCTAATTACCCTTGTGAAAACAAGTACAGTTTAGCATACTGTACTTTCAATAGTACTTAACAGAAATAATAGTTTTTAAAAGAATATACTTAGGTGTAAAGTGATTATAAAGTTTAATTAAATTAAAATGTACTATAGTATGAATTTATATTAAATACAATTAGTTGAGTTTTTTAGTGCTTTCAGTGGTGGTTTGACCCAATTAAGTAAGAATTATTTATGGCATTTCTGTTGAAACTTTTAATTTTTATTACGTGTTATTACGTAAATATATTTGCAATTATTTCTTTAACCTTATTAATGATGCACAGTTTGTCCAGATCAGTAAGAGTGTGATATTTTGACATGCTGTAAAAGTGAAACAACAATAATATGAGGCCGTTGGCAATCTTTGCATGTTAAGAGGTTAAATATATTTACATATCTGTAAAAATGTAACATTAAATAACACACTGACATTTATACTCATGTAACTCACATGTGCTCTAGTATATTATTATTCAACAAATCAAAATAAGTGAATTTCTAATCACAAAATCACAAAATAATATTAAAATAATGATTTAGAATGTAAGGGGAAGTTTTTAAAAGTGTACTTAACCACACTTTTGGACAAGTAACATCAGCTTAGAATGTGAGTTGATGTTGAAACAATGAACAACGAAAAATAGCTCATCCAAAAAATGAAAATTTGCTGAAAATGTTAGGTATCCTCAGGTAATTCAAGATTTAGCCAGAAGCAAATGTTTAAAGTTAAAAACATAGTAATGATAGATTGTGATATAATGCCAGACTGTTATCATTATTAATTAATGGACTGGAGTTATGTGGATTACTTGTGGATTATGTGGATTACATTATTTTGATGTGAAATTATTAGAATTTCTTACAGTTAAATTATTTGCAGGCTTCCTCTAAATCTAACAACATCTAATCAGGACACTTACTCCTTAGAACTCACAACTGCTCTTGTTATTTCAGCTGTAATAAATCAGTTGGAAAATGAGTGCAAGTAGAACTTTGTGTTTTAAGGTCTTGTTTGTACATGTCTTTGAGGAGCTTCAGACAAGGCATGAACTAACGTTACTCACTCTGTAACTGAAATCATTCCCATAAACCCTCACCCTGTAGTTACATGGAAATTTCCACTTTAAAATGACATCAACTTCCTGTATTCAGATAATTAACTGCTGTTCATACCTTCTTACATTTTGCATTTACCTAAAATATATCAACTACATCAATGTAATATCACTGGGTTATAATTTACTCACACTGCTTAACATGTTGGATGGTCTGATGTTGTGAAATAACTACCAATGTTGTGAAATAATTACAGTTTAAGGGAAATGGCATGAGCTCTAGGGTTTCCCCAGAGGGTGGATTTATGTTCTGAACTTAATGAATGACATAAAGAGCAAGTATGGACGGGTTAGTCAAGGTGAGGCACTGAAGAGCACATGATGCCTTTTAGATCTTTAGCAATCAATCACATTTGGCAGAATGGCTTTAGGGTCTAAATCATCTCTCTTTAAGATCAATGATCGTGTTGTCTGCCAGTCAAAGTCCATTTTTACTAATGTTGACTGTTTTTGTGAGGAATTTCTACAATGCCTCAAAAGAATTGTATCACTATTGACATACTTTATAACGAAAACACCTAATAAAATAAAACTGAACACTGCCCAAAGCTTCTAAGTAATCAAGACAACAAACTGTACTATAGTTCTTCTTAGTATGGTCAATGTGAAAAGCGTCACAAACAAAGTCTGTGGCTAACATTACTTTCATGTTTTGTTCCACTACACTGATTACACAGTCACCTGTTAAACCAACCTCAAACATGACTTTTTATTTTTTTTTTTTTTATTTATTTTTTTTTTTTTACATTTATTACATAAACATCATTATTTTAAATATAGTTTGAAATACATGAGACTTATAATATATAACATCAATGAATGACTTCAGAGCTCACAGGTCTGTCTTTAAAGGTTTATAAATTATTGTTAAAAATCACTTTACCTACGGAGAAAATTCATAAAGATTTATCAATTTACATTATGTTACAGTACATTTATATGAGTAAGTACAAATGTTGTTATTACTATTGTATTTACTTATTTACATGTGATGTGCTACAAACATTTATGGTACACTTACGGTAACCAAAACATTATTTTCTAAGCACTCTTAAATCAATTGTGAAAGTGTGAGTGTGCCTCACAGATGCCGTGACTGCATGATGATTCATTTAATCCGGAACAGAGGGGAAGTGATAAGCTACCGATTCCCTTGACACCTTACAAAACAAACACACACAAACACACACACACACATACACACAGATAGACAAGTAGAAACAGGTTTAGCTGAGGTGATTCAGTGTCTTATCATAACCGTCCAGCTCTGCTGTTCATAATGACACTCTTAAGACATGTCTTACAATAGCTGGCGCCAATTTTGTATCTGTGTTTGTGCTAGACAGATGTATTCAGCGGCAAGTTTAAAATGTGCAATTCAAATGTGCTGATCTGTGTGATACCGCAAAGGTGGGTCACTTTTAACAATAGAGACCATGAGCAAGCATAACTAAAAGGAAGACTGCATGGGAGGACAGCATATTTATTACAGGAACAATCTCTATGTACACTTCACCTTAGTTATTAAAATATACATATAATTGCATATGATTTAATATATTACATTTTTATGCACTTTCCAGTCTTCAGTGGAATAGGCCTAATATATTACCCAAGTAATATATTACTAAACTTGGGTAATATATTACCCAAGTTTAAGGTAATATATATATTATGACTTTAAATAGATAGACATCTATATATAGATAGACAGACAGACAGAAAGACAGATAGGTAGATAGATAGAGGGAAATGAGAGAAGAGGTGTACCGTACTGCCCTGAACTACAGCAAACACAATTCCTCTATTAACATTTGACAGCTTTTGCAAGAAAGACATTAAGATCTTTGACTGTATAAGAGAAGGTAATTCTAAGGCCGTGCTAGGCTATTCTGGGCCAGAAAGGAAGGAAGCATGAAGGACAGATGGTGTATTTAATTTATTTTCGCAACAGTGGACAGACATATCAGAGACAACAGGAGAACAATGGTTCAGGATCACACTCCTAAAAACACACTACCCTGCTGCTCCAAAGCTTGTTTCCATTTTTACCCGCACATGACCTTTGGGTAGCAAACACAGGATGAATTATCCTGGCATGCTAACACCAGTCCCACCACGCCATTTTCTTGTCTACCATCCGGTCCAAAATCAGTACTCAAAGACAATAGAGTGAGACAATAATAATTTCAGAGCAATATAAATAGATACAAAAGATCTTTGGCTTATGGTACTACTGTGAGGTTTGTGATTATGGGAAGGTCAAGCATTCTTAACCTGATGGGCACAGACATGCATTATTCATAAGAATCATTAGATATATTTTATCTCACATTTTTACCCATGATAAAATTCTTGTTTATGGCACATTTTAATGCAATGTAATTAAAACACACATAGCCCACGTTCACACAGCAAAAGAATATCGTTGTCAGTCCTGTATCTAAGTCCTTAATATGGTTATATTCACTTTCAGTTTTATAGACGTCGCCATGTTTGATATTACTTTGGTCAGTGTTGCTATGGTTACTCATAAGGAATACGGGCTTGACTCCCGCTGCACGTTCATACAGACAGGTAGTATTCGAGATGCAACTGTAAGCTGCTGTGTGAACGGGACATTTCCAGAAAACTTAAAGTTTTATCCCTTTCTGACACAACAAGAGCCCAATCGAGCCGCGAGTTCATTCAACAAACCTTCATTAACTGACAGCAGCTTTTATATTTGGGTGAAGGGCGGAGCATTTGAGTCGCGCACAAAACAAGAAACTGACGGGAGCGGCTCGGGTGGAGACTGGATATAAAATTTTCAGATGACACACAGCTCATTTCTCCGTCACTGTAAGTTACCAAAATCACACATGAAAGCATGCAACACACAGTAGACGCGTGTTTGTGCGGCAGAGCAGTTCTCTCTCTAGTAGTGAATGACGTGATGGACAAGAAGTTGTCCAGTCCTGTTCTGTTTACACAGCGCGCGTTCCGACAATGCAGAACACGCGGTTTTTGTTATAGGTCAAGACGAGGAGAAGTACATGGAGACAGGTGAAAGAATTTGCT
This sequence comes from Labeo catla, assembly GCA_012976165.1. Lineage (NCBI taxonomy): Eukaryota > Metazoa > Chordata > Actinopteri > Cypriniformes > Cyprinidae > Labeo > Labeo catla. The sequence continues at coordinate 126,139 of VONZ01000864.1, forward strand.
CAGATCATAAAATAAAAGGATCATGCTGCTGCTGCTACAGAGAGAGGAAGATCCCCAATGAAGCAGAGTCTAAGATGCTGAACATATCCCCCCTGCAGATCTATCCGCCAAGACTTGTGTACTGCTGCTGCAGCTCCAAGAGCCATGAACCTAAATATGTACTAGCTATGTGAGCCTGGGTCAACTTGGCCAAATGGCTTAGCTTTACTGGACTATCAAAATGGAGTGTTTATTATTCTTTTTTTAACTATGGTAATTGACCATACCAGAATTAGGGATAATTCTATTGCAAAGACGAAATAAAATAAATAAATATAAGGAGACAAAGGTTATGCCCAATTTGTATTTATTATTTCCAGCACCACCCGGTAAGCATTTAATGTGCCTTACATTAAGAACTATTCATTTTAGGACTTTCTTTAAGAGTGGAGGTCGGCAATTTAGGCACTGCTGTAATTGCTGCACCAATCCTGATTGAGTGCGGAGTGTACACATCTGAATCGAGGCTGCAGAGCCGACAGAGCTGCTTAAATTTAGAGGCGAACCAGGAGCTTTTTCCCGCAGTTTTAATAAACTGAATAGCATGGTCTGCTGTGGCATAGGTTAGCGCAAACATCAAACTATTGATGCTAAAAGCTTTGCCATTATGGGGAGAAGATAAATTTAGAATCAGTCTTTTCTTTCCTCAGTATTTTCTAGTGGTGACCCCTATTGGGCTGATACGGTATGCTTCAAATGGGGAAGTGAGAAAAGGACCAATTAAATATCCCTTAAATATCCCTTATCTACTTTTTTTGGATTAGGGAATCGACTACTTCGGGTCTTTTAAAGGTGATAACAGATTTTTACATGCATGAATACATGGGGAAAGAAAACCGAGACCTGCCAAGAAACCTTGTTATGAGTCAGATTAGGAGAAAAAAAAAAACATCCATTAGGATGAGAGGATAAATTCTTAAAAAGTTAAGGGCATTGACAGGCATAGAAGGATATTTATTCATCTTTTTATTCATTTATTCATCAGAGATGTTTGTCCTCGCAGGGTTAAAGCACCTTTAACCCTGCGAGGACAAACATCTCTGGGGTGACTATCACCACAGATAGCACAGCAATGCAAAAATTTACACTTCAGGTAAGGACACACTGATTTGTTGAAATTGATGCATACAGGTATACTAGATCCTTCTAAAACTCTGGCTTGCTAGGTAAACCCGAAAGAGTTTGGATCCAATGTCAGAATTGATTAACTGACCAGCTTTCCTTTGGGATGTTTCATAAGCAGTACGAGGACATTCATTTGCAGTATGGGAGAAGGAGCCACAAATAGAGCAGAGTTAGTCTTGTGACCAGTAAAGTGTCTACTTCTCAGTTTGAGATCAATGACAGAACAATCCAGTTTAACACTGAAACACTAAATGTACATTGTTGCTTTGACAGAAAAGGAATTATGGTATTCGTAAAACAAGGAACCACCGTAGTTAAAAGCCAAATCTGAAATAATAGCCAAGTGTCTAGTTCAGATCTTCTGTTCTTTTATCCCCAGAAAAGCAAAATAGTATTTTTACTGCACGCAGATGTAACATACATAGAATATGTCTGGTTTATATAGGCACATGGCAATGATTATGTGAACCTGATTGGCTGAGAACATTGAACTGAATGAACCAATTACAGTGCAAATAGAGTTTCATGGCTGAACTATTCATTTGTTAATTTCCCTTGATTAATATGCAATCACCACAGGGGTTGAGTCACCACAGCAGCAACAGAAAACAGATATGAGTTATATGTATTCACCTCTGCAGTTACATAATGTGGGACACATTAGAACACACTATACAGTAAGACTTCATCAGGAAACAATGAAAGAAGAGAAGCTACAGGATATCCTTTAAAACGTGTTGATATTAAACCTGCATGCAAGCAACAATTGTAGTGAAAAAAATCTCTTATGACTAAGTGTGTTCACACCTTTCAGTGTTTTTTTCTTTGCACACACACTTCAAGGTCAGATCCTGAGCTTCTGTTTATGAAATGCTGTTAATGTACAATTTTATTATATTAAATTGTATTATAAATAATTAACCTTTTGATTAAGACTTTTTTTCTCTGTGAATTTTCTGCCCCTAATGGATATTCATCTCAAATTCCCATTATTGTTCTCTTTTATCTCAATGTCAATTATCATTACTATATACTATACTATAAACTACAGGGGTTGGACAATGAAACTGAAACACTGGCCAATATAGTGTTGGAGGTTTCATGGCTATATTTATGCAGCCTGGTGGCCAGTCTTTACTGATCGCACATTCCACCAATAAGAGCAGAGTGTGAAGGTTGACTTTGTGCACCCAATAGCTCAAACATTGTACCCTGAAGGTGGTGCCGTGTATTAGGATGATAATGCACCAATACACACAGCAAGACTGGTGACAAGAGTGATTTGATGAACATGAAAGTAAAGTTAAACATCTCCCATGGCCTGCACAGTCACCAGATCTGAATATTATTGAGCCACTTTGGGGTGTTTTGGAGGAGCGAGTCAGGAAATGTTTTCATACACCAACATCACATAGTGACCTGGCCACTGTTCTGCGAAAGGAATGGCTCAAAATCCTTCTGGCTACTGTGCAGGACTTGTATTTGTCATTCCCAAGATGAAATAATGCTGTATTGGCTGCAAAAGGAGGCCAAACGGCATACTAATTGTGGTCTAAACCCAGGTGTTTCAGTTTCACTGTCCAACCCCTGTATATCATTACTATATAAATATTATAGTATTTATTCGTTTGTGTTACGAATCTGGTCGGTGTTCTGCGGACCGCTCACCACCAGATGTCGCTCTCACCTTATCCTCACACACGGACTCTTGCACTACACCTTGGACTACATTCCCCATCATGCAGCGCGCTGATTTGGTCTACACCTGCGACCAATCAGTAGCGCTATAAAAGCCCCGGTCTTTCCCCTTGCAGACCACGGAGTATTTTTGTTGTGTTTTCCTAGTTCCCTGTGTTTTGTATTCTCACCTGGCTTCCCCATTTCGACTGTCTCGCTGCCTGCCTATTGGACTCTTGCTCATTTCTCGGATTAATCCCTACGTCTTGCCTTTGACATACCTGTTTGCTGTTGTTTTGACCCTGCCTGTTTTTCGACCATGTTTCTGTCTCGTCCTCTTAATAAAAGCTCGCAAATGGAGACAGGATACAGCAGCTTCACCCCCGGACATTCAGCAGATATGGACACAGACAGGATTCTTTTCAGGATTAAACAAGGACCACGCACACTTGAACAATACACCCGTGAGTTTCTGGCCATTGGTAACCACTCTACCCTCCCGGACTGTATCATTATTGAAATTTTCTGTGATGGCATAAACGAACCGTTAAAGGCAAAGCTGAGACGCGAGGGTCCACGCTCTTCATTAGCTGCATTCATGGACTTTGCTCTTCTGTGTGTCGGCTTTCCGTTTACTGTGGGTGTCGCGGAAGAGGAATGCGACAACGCGGTAATGGCGGACGCGCATCCCGTTCGCAAAATGGCGGCCTCGCCGGAGCGCGTTCACACCATGGCGGCGACAACAGAGTCCGCGCACAAAATGGCGGCGACAGCGGTGCCCGTTCGCAAGATGGCGGCTGCGCCGGTGTGCGTTCACAAGATGGCGGCGACGGCGGAGCCCGTTCACAAAATGGCGGCGAAAACGGGGCTCCGTCACGTCACAGCTGCCATACCACAGCCAAGTCAAGCTGCAGCTGCGTTTCCTGAGCCAAGTCAAGTTTCCAAGTCAAGTCAAGTTGCAGCTGTGTTTCCTGAGCAAGTTTCCAAGTTGCAGCTCGTTCCTGGAGTCAACAAGTCCAAGCCAAGCCGTTGTAGCTGCGCCTTGAGTCAAGTTTCGAAGTTCAGTCAAGTTGCAGCTGTGTTCTGAGTCAAGTCAAGTTTCCGAAGTTCAGTCAAGTTGCAGCTGTGTTTCCTGAGTCCAGTCAAGTTACAGCTGTGTTTCAAGTCCAGTCAAGTTTCCGAGTCTAGTCAAGCTACAGCTGCTGTTCCTGAGCCTAGTCAAGATATGGCTGCCACTCCAGAGTCAAGCAAGATTACAGCAGTCGTTCCTGTGTCAAGTCAAGTAACCGCTGTTGTTCCAGTGTCTAATCAAGTTACAACTGTGTTTCCAGGGTCAAGTCGAGTTAAAGCTGTGTTTCCTGTGTCAAGGCAAGTCAAAGCTGCTCTTCCTAAGTCAAGTCAAGCTACAGCTGTATTTTCTTTGTCAAGTCGAGTCACAGTTGTATTTCCAGTGTCAAGTCAAGTTACAGCCATGTTTCCAAGGTCAAGACAAGTTAAAGCTGTGTTTTCTGTGTCAAGTCCAGTCAGAGCCGCTCTTCCTAAGTCCAGTCAAGTTACAGCTGTATCTCCCAAGTCAAGCAAAGTCACCGCCGTGGTTCCCGAGTCAAGCAAAGTCCCAGCCGTGGTTCCCGAGACGCGAGGGTCCACGCTCTTCATTAGCTGCATTCATGGACTTTGCTCTTCTGTGTGTCGGCTTTCCGTTTACTGTGGGTGTCGCGGAAGAGGAACGCGACAACGCGGTAATGGCGGACGCGCATCCCGTTCGCAAAATGGCGGCCTCGCCGGAGCGCGTTCACACCATGGCGGCGACAACAGAGTCCGCACACAAAATGGCGGCGACAGCGGTGCCCGTTCACAAGATGGCGGCTGCGCCGGTGTGCGTTCACAAGATGGCGGCGACGGCGGAGCCTGTTCACAAAATGGCGGCGAAAACGGGGCTCCGTCACGTCACAGCTGTGGTTCCCGAGTCAAGCAAAGTCCCAGCCGTGGTTCCCGAGTCAAGCAAAGTCCCAGCCGTGGTTCCCGAGTCAAGCCAAGTCACAGCCGTCCTTCCTAAGTCAAGTAAAGTCCCAGCTGGTCTCTACGAACCAAGTCAAGTCATCGCTGATCTCCATGAGTCAAGTCAAGTCACTACTGATCTTCACGAGCCAAGTCAAGTCACTACTGATCTCCATGAGTCAAGTCAAGTTACCGCTGACCTCCATGAGCCAGGTCAAGTCACCGCTGCCCTTCACAAGCCAGGCCAAGGCACAGCTGGCCTCCATGAGCCAAGTCAGGCCTCAGCCGGTCTCCACGAACCAAGTCAAGTCACAGCTAATCTCCACGAACCAAGTCAAGCCACAGCTGATCTTCATGAGCCAAGTGAAGTTATTGCTGCTGTTCCAAAGTCACATCCCGTCCCACCTGACAGACCAGAGTCATGCCCGTCCCGCCTGACGGCCCAGAGTCACGTCCCGTCCCGCCTGACGGCCCAGAGTCACGTCACGTCCCGCCTGACGGCCCACAGTCACGTCACTTCTCGCCTGACCGCCCAGAGCCTCGCCACGTCTCGTCTGACCTCCCAGAGCCTTGTCACGTCATGTCTGCCAGTGTGATGGTGATCACCATTCTCAGTATGTGGGCCGCACACTACACTCCAAAGGTCTAGTCTGTTCACAAGTCTGCTCCTGAGGTCACGTCTGTTAATAAGTCTGCTCCTGAGATCACGTCTCTTCACAAGTCTGCCCCTGAGGTTCCGTCTGGTCTCAAGTCTGCTCTAGAGGTCCCGTTTGGTCTCAGTCTGCTCCAGAGGTCCCGTCTGGTCTCAGGTCTGCTCCAGAGGTCCCGTCTGGTCTCAGGTCTGCTCCAGAGGTCCCGTCTGGTCTCAGGTCTGCTCCAGAGGTGCTGTCTGATCTCAAGTCTGCTTCAGAGGTCTCGTCTGACCACGAGTCAGCCCCAGAGGCCTCACCAGTCGGAGAAGCTGCGCCAATGCCTCCAGAGGTGTCAGCGTCAGCTGTAGAACCTCCCATGGAGGCGGCGTTGTCCTATGGACTCTCTGCTTCTCTCCTCGTTCTGTCTGCTTCCTCTATCCCTGCTCTCCCCAGGTCCCAGTCCATGACGCGGGTTCCGGCTCCGCCCTGGAGGGCCCCTGCGCCTCCTGCTCTGCCTCCGCCCTGGAGGGCCCCTGCGCCTCCTGCTCCGCCCAGGAGGGCCCCTGCGCCTCCTGCTCCGCCTCCGACTCCGCCCTGGAGAACTCCTGCGCCTCCTGTTCCGCCCCGGAGGGCGCCTGCGCCTCCTGCTCCGCCTCCTGCTCCGCCCTGGAGGGCCCCTGCGCCTCCTGCTCTGCCTCCGCCCTGGAGGGCCCCTGCGCCTCCTGCTCCGCCCAGGAGGGCCCCTGCGCCTCCTGCTCCGCCTCCGACTCCGCCCTGGAGAACTCCTGCGCCTCCTGTTCCGCCCCGGAGGGCGCCTGCGCCTCCTGCTCCGCCTCCTGCTCCGCCCTGGAGGGCTCCTGCGCCTCCTGCTCCGCCTCCTGCTCCGCCCTGGAGGACTCCTGTGCCTCCTGCTCCGCCCTGGAAGGCTTCTGCCCTGCCGGTTCTGCCTCAGTCTCCTGGCCCTCCCACCGCTCCCCAGGACTGTTTTTCGGTTGGAGCATCTGGAAGCCGCTCCTTGGGGGGGGGGCTATGTTACGAATCTGGTCGGTGTTCTGCGGACCGCTCACCACCAGATGTCGCTCTCACCTTATCCTCACACATGGACTCTTGCACTACACCTTGGACTACATTCCCACATCCCCGTCTATACCTGCGACCAATCAGTAGCGCTATAAAAGCCCCGGTCTTTCCCCTTGCAGACCATGGAGTATTTTTGTTGTGTTTTCCTAGTTCCTAGTTCCCTGTGTTTTGTATTCTCGCCTGGCTTCCCTGTTTCGACTGTCTTGCCGCCTGCCTATTGGACTCTTGCTCGTTTCTCGGAATAATCCCTACGTCTTTCCTTTGACATACCTGTTTGCTGTTGTTTTGACCCTGCCTGTTTTTTGACCATGTCTCTGTCTCGTCCTCTTAATAAAAGCTCGCAAATGGATCCGCTCGCCTCTCGCCTCTCACTCAACGTTACAGTTTGAACTATTTTACTACAGTAAAACTATAGTCAAAAAACAACAACAACAAAAAAACAATGAAACCAGCAAAAATTAATATCATTTAACAGGCTGTAAATAGATGTAAATAAAATAATTTTTACTAAAATAATTGAAGTACATTTCACAAGACAAAATATTATTAAAATTGTCAAATTTCATGTTTACCTCAATGTGTTAATTTCAGGTTTTTGTTAGGTGCATCTCAAAAAATTTTAATATTATGGAAAAATTCTTTATTTTTTGGTAATTTAATAAAAAATTAAACCTTCTTATATTCTAGATTCACTGCACACAAACTGAAATATTTCAAGAGTTTTTTTATTTGTCTGTTTGTTTTAATTCTGATTCTAATACATTATATTTCTTGAATCTGTTGCTTGTGCATCTTTTTCTACCACACTTTTTCCTTCCAGTCAACTTTCTATGAATATATTTCAATACAGCACACTGTGCACCACCTTGTGATGATCATCTTCTGTCTTCACCATAATTGTGGTTGCATGTTCTAACTAGCCCAGGAGGTACCCAGTATTTATGCTCAGAATTAATCAAACTAAACTCAAAATGGAAAATTCAAATTTGCTGTTCTTTTAAAACTTTTATTGATCAAAAAAAAAAGAAAATTAAGCAGCACAGCTGTTTCCAACATTGATAATAAATCAGCAAATTACAATGATTTCTGAAGGACCATGTGACACTTAAAACTGGAGTAACAGCTGATGAAAATTCAGCTTTGCATCACAGGAATAAATTATATTTTAAAGTATATTAAAAAAAAACATTTTATATTGTAATAACATTTTGCAATATTACTGTTTTTTCTGTGTTTTTGATCAAATAAATGCAGCCTTGATGAGCATAAGGGTTCTATAAAAACATTACAAGTCTATATACAGATCTATATCTATCTATCTATCTATCTATCTATCTCTTTCTCTCTCTCTCTACACACACACACATACATACAAATATATTAGGGCTCTCAGCTTATTATAATTTTTAATCTAATTAATTACACAACATGTTGATTAATTAATCAAAGTGCATATTAATTGCAATAATACCCACAAAAGATTATCTAAAGCTATGTTTGTGTTAAATGAGAAATCAGCAAGTAGACATTTCAAATTGTAGCTGTAGAAATAAATATTTTATTTGATTCAGCAAAAAACTGAAACATTTAGGGCGCAATGGCCTAACGTGAACTATAGGACATAAAAGAAGATCATTTGAGAAACTCAGTATTTTTATATTCTCAGTAGTTCATATAATGAAAGTCATGGTTTCTCTTATGTTCCACAAAAAAAAGTATTGAAACAACATGAGGGTGAGTAAATGATGACAGAATTTAATATTGGAATGACATGTTTGGGTTTGGGTTTTTGGGAAAAAGGAAAACTTTTTTCTTCACATTGTCAAATTCTAAATGTACCCGTAATTATAGAATTACCCATATATATATATATACACATATATATATATATCTATATCTATATCTATCTATCTATCTATCTATCTATATATATATATATATATATACATATACACACACACACACACATATATATATATATATACATATATACACAGTACTGTGCAAAAGTCGTAGGCCACTAGTATTTTCATCAGCTAAAAAATGGTTTAAAGTCAGTTAAAGTCAGTCTTTTGCTGTAGTGTATCAGTAGGAAATATCAGTTTACATTGTGTGGAGCACAGGCTGTTGTCAGACTCCTTGTGCAAACAGAGATCTGATCTCTCCATCATTCAATCCAGTCTGTCTTAAGAAACAGAAAAAACGGAGACAGACTAAATCCAAAAGAACTGTGGCAACATCTCCAAGATGCTTTAAGAGACCTATACCTACAAAGCTACAGTACTGTTAACATTTTTAGGCAGTTAGGCACATAAAATGAGGATGCTGTCACAATGTCATAAATAGATTTTCTTTATCAATGAATTTATATTAACTAAAATAAATCAGCATTTGATGTGACCATCCTTTGCGTTTAAAGCAGCTTTTGCCCTATGTGCACTTGTGCATAGTTTTTCAGGTAGCTTTGCAAGTAGGTTACTTGAAACACCTTGAAGATGTTGCCACAGTTCTTCTGGATTTAGTCTGTCTCAGTTTTTCTGTTTCTTCATGTCATTCCAGAGACAGACTGGATGATGGTGAGATCAGATCTCTGTGTGGAGCACTGTCTGTTGTCAGACTCCTTGTGCAAACAAAAATCTCACTAGATTATTACAATTAATTGCAAACAGAATGTTCGGAAATGTAAACCGATATTTTTTACTGACACACTACAGCAAAAGATAGAAATAACTTACTTTAAACCACTTTTTAGCTGGTGAAAATACTAGTGGCCTAAAACTTTTACACAGTACTGTATATATATATATATATATATATAATCTGTCAGGACAAGTGGACTTTGAGCAGCACTATCAATAGACCATATTCACGAGTGAACACTCAGGTTCAGTTTTTTCCATAGGAAAACCTGACCAGGCATTTTATTTTATGAATGGTTTGTGTCTGCAATTTCAGAAGTCGTGACTAATAGAGAGCTTAATGAAGTTTGTAGAAAGTGAAGATCAGTAGGTCAGCGTCCATCTGCTGGACTCATCCTCTTCCTGTGCTGCCTGATTCAGACAGTAAATGGGAGAGCGGTGCTGACGGATGACACTGTAAGGAAAACACAGAGATGGAGAAAGAGGTGGACGTGAAAAATAAAGCCTGACAGAGGCACACAAGAAAGAAAGTAGGAAAAAAAAGGGAGTATAAAGGGAGATGTGTGATAACAGTTGATTCAAGATAAAACTATCATCTAGACATTTTGGGTGAGAACAATTATTTTTTATAGGTAATACTCTTATTCAGCAAGAATGCATTAAAATCACATTAAAAAGTGACAGACTTTTACATTGTTACAAAAATTATTTTAAATAAATGCTGTTTTTTAATGTTCTGTTTATTAAAGAATAAAAACAAATTATCAGGATTTTCACAAAAATAAGCTGTTTTCAACATTGATAATAATGTTTCTTAAACATGGAATCATCAGCATAGGATGATTTCTTAATATTAGAATGATTTACATTCACATAGGTAAAAATATGAGTCAAAATGCATCATGCCACAATATCTCAAGATGGCAGAGTTGCAAATAAGATTTGTGAGGAACGCAAATATTTAAATTCTAATTTAAATTCAGAATGAATTTTGGTAATTTGAAAGTCAAGTACATGATGACAGAATTTGGGTAAACTATTGCTTTAATAAAATAAATTTAAGAGCAAAGAGAAGCTACAGGATATCCTTAAGAATGTGTTAAACTAAATCTATATGCAAGCAACATGGAGTGGTTTTACACCTTTTATTTACACATTTAAAGCAACCATTCGCATACACGCTTCAAGGTCACACTTCTAACCTAACCCTGATCTAACCCTGAGCTTCTGTTTCTATGAACTAACCAAAGTAGCAATGTTTGTCAGAAATATACCAGAAGATGAGAAAGTAAGACACCAGTCAGCACAAACATTGTTAGCCTACAATGTGTAAACACTGTGTAACTTAACCATTATTACAATGTGACAATTCTTTACTTGATTTGTTTGTTATTCTTTAGAAAGACATGACTTCATGTCTCCTTCCTGCAAGGGGAAATGCTCCATGGCAGACCTGTATGTAATGGTGTGCAGTGCTCAGTGGATAAACGACATTCAGACAAACCAGTCTGGGAACTATAATAGTAATTACTATAATAGCAAAGTAAGCAAAATTTCAGTTAAGGGAAATTATAAATTGTAAAAAAAAATACAATTATTACAATAGCATACACTGAACAGCCACAACATTAAAAACACTGACAGGTGAAGTGAATAACATTGATTATATTGTTGCAATGGCACCTGTCAAAGGGTGGGATATATTTGGAAGCAAGCAAAGAGTCAGTTCTTGAATTTAACTGAAGTGAAAGAAAAAGAATGACCAGTGCTATTTATTGAAAATTTCTACTTTTGTGTTCTATAAACTATTACTTTTATTTAACATCTTAGGCAAAATAGAACAGCCCAAAACCACATTATCAAAAATGGGTCTTTTAGTAAGTGTATGGGTTACTATCGTCTTAACAGTTCTTGTGATGCACATCCTTACATTTATCTTTGTCTCTCATAAGACATCAAGCTTTGACTGAGGTAAATGAGGAAAATTAAAAATGGCTAGAGGGCCTAGACTTGGTCCCTGAGGCAGTCCATATGGCTTTCAGATAAGGCTTCAACACTGGCCCAGCATTTCCTCAACAACACAACTGGGGGCATTTATCTGCACACCAAGTGCCTCAACAGTCAGCCAGAAACCACTCGTAAATCAAGCAGAGCGGGCAAAATGACTTTGTCCTCAGTCATGTCAGTAGTGTGGCAGCATCCATTTTATGAGCGTCCTTAGCTGAAATAATTTGACCAGGATTTATACACACGCTGATTTGGACATTTTTCATTGAATATCAACACTTTTCTCTGTGTTCAGGAAACATTTGTTATTATTATCAATGTCGAAAACACTTAATATTTTTGTGAAAAGCATGATAGTTGTTTTTTTTTTTTAAGGATATTTTAGGATTATTTGATGAATAGAAAGTTCAAAAAGAACAGCATTTATTTGAAACAGAATATTTTTTGAAACAATGTAAACTAAACAAGCCAATGCATATTGGTATGCAATATTTTCATCTGACAGCCACACCCTGCTGCGTGAGCAGGTGTAGCATTTTGCTTATTAGCCGAACAGTTTTGTTTTGTTTCTGCTCTGCTAGCAATCTCTAAGTGACTCAGTTCTTTTGGAGAAGTCCGTGTTGGTGTGACGGTGCTGCAATGGTGGTTGCGATCTCGTGATCGGATTAATGAGAGTGTGCGTGCACTGCAGCCTGCCACGGTGTTGTAGCGGCCATTTCCCCTGTGCGCTTTAGCACTACTAAAGGCCGGGAAACACCAAGCCGACTTCAAAGAACTAGTGGCAACAAATGTCAACGATGTTGTCAGAAACCGAAACAAAGACGTACGAGATTTACGCAGATATACAAAAAGTAAACAAAGCAGCGCTTGTTTACTATTTTGAATATCAGTTATGAAGATAACTTTCATCATTTTAAGCAGCTCATGTTATGAAAATATTCACATATTGGAATGCATGGATAAGATCACGTAACATTAGAACAACCTGTTTGTGCCGCTTTCATTTACTTTCTCATTTTCATCACTTTCGTTGTAATTTTCTGGCACTAACTCGTTTGCTAAACTCAGCATCCAATCAGAGTTCTCACTCGTGCCGACGGCCCCAACAGGCAAACTCACATCGATATGAGCCTGACGAGAGCTGACGTGCGGAACACACCAAACAAATTACCCCAATGCCCTGATGTTGGCAGATGGCTGAACGTTGGCTTAGTGCATCCCGACCTTAAGAGTGCTTTTTCCCTAAAAGATCATTACACGGATGTGACTTGCTTCTTTTTAAAGATGACAGTCCACCCGTGTGTTTCTGGATGCGGCCGTTACCTAGCGCTGACGGATGGTCACGAACGCTGCCTCACATGTCTGGCCATCAAGCACGTTGAGGTGGCATGTGTGGATGGGCCATGTTAGCTGTGATCAAGACTCCACTACCTCAAAAGGGAGTCCCCTCACCTCTGCCTCAATTTATTTCTCTTCCTAGCATTGTCTGAATCACCATCCTTCCCGGAGGTGCATGAGAAGATTACTAGGTCGTGAACGTTAACTTTTACTGCCATAAACAGACATAGTGTCTCCTCCTCCCTCATTACCTTTGATGGTGGGGCAGCCAAGGAGTACACAGAGATCCACCCTCTTAGATTTAAAAAAAAGCCCCTATATGTGTATATATATATATATATATATATATATACACACACCGAAATGTAATGTTTCTTCTTTTCCTCTTTTCCATTGTTTACTTTAGCCTAAATGTTTATGTGTAATACATTTTTAAACAAATTACTTCTTGCTGAAGCTACTTTTTGTGATGTCTGTTTAATACTTTACCAACAATCAGTGCTGGGGGTAACGCATTACAAGTAACGCAAGTTGCGTAATAATATTTATTTTTTCAAGTATAAAAGTCAAGTAACGCATTACTTTTGAATTTACTTTTTAACTTTTGAGTTACTTTTTCAAATAAGTAATGCCAGATACTTTTTTCCCCATTTATTGATTGACAAGTCTGTCGGGAATTTGGGAGTAAACATGATGTTACTGTATTCTAGACTAAATGTGAACATGTATTAATTCATTTCACTCACGAAAAAACAGATTCAGTATTCCTCAAAATGAATGAAAACAAAATATGACACAACCCTGCAATAATTAAATATGTTAAATAAAACAAATATCCTTTATGTATTTAATCCCATTTTATTAACCAGTGTCTTTGCTGCTGACCTTCGATGATAAAATTCAACCATACTAATAAGCTAAAATTACTTTAGATAAACTAACATTTGTGCTTCTTTTTTTTTTTTTTTATAGCTGAAGAGTGATCTCCTGCATAAATGTACTTTTCTTTCAGGTGGTGAAATCATTTCACTTCTGGTGTAAAAGGGCTTTTACATTAGAATTGTTTTATATTAAAAACAAAGAATCAAGCCCTGCCCAGATTTAAAGTAACACAAAAGTAACGTAATGCATTACTTTCCATAAAAAAGTAACTAAGTAACGTAATTAGTTACTTTTTCAGGGAGTAACGCAAAATTGTAATGCATCACTTTTAAAAGTAACTTTCCCCAACACTGACAACAATGACTTTAAATTATCTTTTGGGAGCCATTTCTCAGCCAAATTTGATGTGTGATTAATTAGATTAATTAGATTAATTAATCGAAACATCATGTAATTAATTAGATAAAAATTTTTAATCAACTGATAGCCCTAAAAAATTATATATTCTGTAGCTAGGCTACAGAAAGCGAGCAGTGAGCGTTGTCATTCACTTCAGCTGCAGCACGAATGGCTATAACGCACAATGCTACGAATCAAATTACATTTATCTTATCTTATCAAATTAACACATTTACACACCTTTATTATTCAGTCTAGTGTTTTTAAATATGATAATGTAAGCACAACTTTATGGACTAAAAAGGCATGACTGCTTCATTTAGGCGTATATTTGTATACTTCTACCATCTAATCAATCTCAGCATGCTTTAATTTTGGGTCGCTAGACGTTTGCATCACTAAGGTTAAATTAAGTCTTTTTTTGGCCTGTGCTCTGGAAGTGATCTGTTAATTCTGCTAAACTTTAATTACTAAAACTGAAACTGAAACTACACTAGATAAAAACGAAATAGAAATGTGTTCACAAAATAAAAATTAAACTAAAACTAACAAAATTATTAATAAAACAAATGAAAACTAATCTAAATTCTATTGCAAATTTGAAACTGATATTAAAATAAAACAAATTTTAAAATGCAAAACTATAATAACCTTTGGGGGTACTCAACAGGGAACTCTCTGGAGCAAAATAAGCACGACACAGCAAGCTGCCACTGAGCCGGGGCCCTAGGTGCTTCTACCCGCAAAATCTACTCTTTTTAGGAGAATCATGATTAATTGTTTTCTTTTGCTTTTGAAATGAAATATGACCCAGGCATGTTCCTGACAAGTGAGATTCATATACTTTTGTTTATATTTTCATTATGTTTTGTTTTAGTCACTCTCAAAATATAACACTTTTATTATGATTATTATTATTATTATTATAAAAACAACATTCTGTGACATCACTAAACATGTTTAATCACACATAAAGGGTCTTCATTTTAAGAATAAACTGAATTAGACCTTTTTGTTTTAAATTAGGTTTACATTATAATTAATGATATTAGCATCACTTTACTGTTATATTTTCATAATTTATGATGAGAAAAAAAAATACACTTTCATCAAATACAAAAAAAAATGGTATGTGTACAAGTACAATACATACAATAACTCACTTTCATTTCTAGTGCTCATCCACCATTTTCTCTAGTTCATTTATCCAGTCGTATGAATATTCCTCTTCAAAATCCCTGCAGCCAGGAGAATAATGTGAGGTTTATAGAAAATAATGGTCTGGGTGGAGATACAAGTACTAACAGAGGGAAAATAAGAGAAACTCACGTGTCTTCATCATCCGAGCGTGGCTCTAGTCTACTGTAGTCTGTGATCGTCTCCTCAGGGCCGTCCACTTTGTCTCCATGCTCTGGGGTCAAATATGAGGACAACATGATCAGATTATGCCCAAGCAACTACATGTGTTACACATTTACTTAGCATTTGAGCATATTACTAGTTAATATTTAAACATACAGATAATCAATTTTCAATTTTACTTGACTGAAAGTACACAAGTACTAGATTTTTCATGTACTTAAGTAAAAAAGTACTGATAGATTTATTTTGCAATTTTATATAGGCTACTTAATTTAATTTTATATTAGCAAATATTTTTTATAATCCTACTGCTCAAAATAACTGGGATTTTCCAAAAACAGCCACTATATGGACTCAGTATATATTTTTGTTGTTGATATGGACTATGTTGAAGAGAGTAATGTAGTAATGTTCACTGTGAATCTTACACTGCGATGTACCTGATTAAAAAAAGAAAAAAAAAAAAAAACAGATTTGACCATCTAATTTTCACCAGTAAGAAAAAAAAGTGTTTTAAAGCTTGTTGTTTTGCAGAACTTCACAGTTATACATTTTAAGGAAAATAGAATTAGATTTTAAAAACACCCCTGGCCAAATGCCCCCCAGAGGGCATCACTTCCCACTTTGATAATTACCGTAGTTACCAACCCTAATTAAAACTCACCTGCCTGTAGCTTTCTAGTAACCGTTTAGACCTTGATTAGCTTGTTCAGGTGCGTTTGATTAGGGTTAAAGCAAAATTATGCAGGGCCGCGGCTCTCCAGGACCGACGTTCGCCACCCCTGATCTAGGTGGTTGAATAAAAATATTTGGACTTTGAATAAAAAGATTTTGGACTTCTAAAAATGACCTCAACTTAGCACCAGCAAGTTTGTTAGCTAGACAGTTAACATCAGCTAACAATATTTACTTATTTTCAGTATAGTTATGAATAAACATTCATATCTGTCTAGTTGATCAAAACAATATAAATATGCATACTGTTGATGATTTTCATTAATCCTAAAATTTGACATCAGTAACTTACTTTTCGCAGCATCAGCCGCATGTGCGCTGACAAGATCTCCCGGTTCTTACTTATAAAACCAGTTCACAGGAGACTCGCACTAAACCAGAGCTCTGCAGTGTTTAACTCCAACCAGCTCCAACTCACACCTGCTTGAAAGTTTCTAGTAATCCTGAAGACCTTGATTAGCTGGATCAGGTGTGTTGAATCGTTTGGTGCAATTTGCGAACCGATTTAACAGGAACGGGAGCATGTGATATATTATAAGGAGTAACAATATGTTTTATCAAATTTAGTGATGTAAAAAGTATGATGCTTTGAAATGTAGTAATGTAAAAGTAAAAGTTACTCAAAATAAAACTACTCCAGTAAAGTAGATACTTGAAAAAGGTACTTAACGAAGTAAAACTACTGCACTACAACAGATAATATTTATTTACAAAACTAAACACTTTTAGAGAGAAAAAAAAATCTTTCCAAGCCCAAACTTTTGAAGGTTAGTGTACGTATGTAATCAGGGTTTGAATTTAACTTTTTCATTCAACAGCCAATTTGACTACAAAATTATTAAATTACCAGCCATTCATAACATTTACCAGCCAAAAAACAAAACAACAACAAAAAAACAACAACAACACTGAAACAAACTAAAAGCTTGAGGCTGTCCACACTGAATGTGACAAAACAAACATTGCAAATCAGTTTTTACTTTGTGTCAGTACATCATAAAAAGACAGAGGCATGAGTTTACTGTCTGGAATTAGCCGCAACCAGTGTACACAGCATCACTGATCATAATGGGTTCTATTGTATTTTGTTGCGCCACTCATTAGGGATGGGCGATGTCTTATCATTTGCCATACACCGGTAAAAATTTTTCGCCACAATAAGAATTAGTCTTCCCGCGATAATAGCGATAAAGTCTACAGTAGCACGTGCGCGATACAGTTTTGCATGTGTATGTTTACAAACCTATTGTCTAACAAAGATATCATTTATTGATATGCTTTTTCTCTAAATTAACTCCATAACAAAGTCAAGAGTTTCAGACGTGGCTTCATATCACGGAATGAAGCAGTAATCATACTACTTTATAGTATCATAAAAGCTATGTCTATTAGCACTGCATTATAAATATTTTTTATCCTTATGAAAAAATACCCCAAATTGCTTGAAGAACACAGACGGACGATATATTGTAGTAATCGGATGTTTATTGTGAAGTTCCCTCAGTTAAAATTTCTCTATCTGCGTTTTATTCAGCTACAGCGATAACTGGATTACATATTTCCTGAAGAGTTTCTGCACAAGGGCGCCCTCTGGCTTCCAGTGAATTAAACAGTTGTTACATTATACGTGTGTACTCAGTTACGCTCTATTTTGGGTAAAAATAGTAAAGATAATACTTCTCTGTAAAAAAAGATTTTCCGGAAATATCGTCATTGATATTGTTATCACAACAATACCAAAAATTAGCATTCTAATTTTTTAGACCCATACCACCCATTCCTACGACTCGTGTCTGGTGTACACACGGCGTGAGTCTTCAGTTGTTTTTCAATTCTTCATTATTGCTTCAACACAAAGGAAACCGCAATCCTGCCACGCCATTATTTGTCAGGTGTGTTCAAGTAAGCTAGATGCGCAGATGCTGTGTAGTTTATGCTGTATTTAAAATATCATGATGACTCACAAGTTTTTGCACTAAATTTGTGTAGATTTGGCTTAAATGAACTTGCCCAAGAAATTAATGAGTGAACATAATTTATGAAATGTAACCGCCAAATTGGCAAGCGATTTTTACCCAGATTTGGCAGGTTGGTGGGTGTTAATTTCAAACTGTATGTAATGATTTTTTTTTTAACATCATAGGGGAAATAACTTTGTAAAGGTGCTGTTTCTAATAATTAATACAGTCAATAATTCATATTTCTAATACTGCCTTAAAGCAGGCAGTAATTTGCGCTGCTCTTGGTAGATTGTGCTTTTCATTATGGAAATGATCTGGCTGTGTCTGTGTTCTTTAATGTGGCCATTGTTAGTAAATCACATGCAGAATTTTCCCCTCCCATCAGAGCTTTTATGGAATGGACCTTTATCGCACCGGAATTGAACCGCTTGTCGAAGCAATGTATGGATTCTTCGGGTTATATATATTTCTCAATATACTGTAATCACCTAGTTAAATAAAAGCCTGTTAAAATTAGCATCTGCAGGGTGATCCAGGCATTTTCAGAGACAGGCAAAGAGATATTCTAATGATTACTGTGCACAGAATTTTCCAAACTCAATGGAACTTGTAGTTTTAATCCAACGTACCAATCTGAGAAACCCATGGCTCGTAAACATGCGTGATTTCACCACACTGTGTCAGCGCTGCAGTGTGTGCGAGACCTGATGAATAAGATCATAATCAACATATTCATTTATTTGTATTAAATTTTAGTCTTTATTCTGTAATTTTTAACAGTCATTTCACTGTATGTAATTCACATATTTATGCCAAAATTAATTAATATTCAAAGTCACGCTGTCAACGCGTTATACTGTGTAAGATTAATTACCTAAAATGTTCAACATTGTTAAATTTCTTTAATACAACGCCCGCGCATTCATTCATCCATTTTAATACTGCTCTTACAAAAATTAACCATGGTATGTGTAGTAAAACTGTGGTAATACAAATGGAAATCAGTCCGCGGGAAAAAAATATAACATGGTTACCACATGTTTACTATAGCAAATCCATGGTTAATTTTTGTAAGGGTGTTTATCAGTCAAATTTATTTAAAAATACATTAACAGGTATAAAATATGATAAGAAAAATATTGTTAATAGGAAGACGAAATTGACTGCAGCAGGTTAAATTTATTTACTGTTCAGAACGCACATTTGGAAGGGAAATATATAGGAACATTTCAGCAGGTGATATGAGATGTAGGCCTAAACATCCTCAGTTTTGAAATGCATACTCCACACGAACATGCTCCCGCGTAATATTTTAGAAGGACCTTAATTCATCCCACGCATCTCATCTGTGTTGGGTCCGGAAATCATGAAAACTGAGGCAGTGTGTCGTTGTTTAGAATAAAAGCAGCTAGGTACACTGCAGTAACACTGGCGAAAGAAAGGAAAGAGAGGATTCTCCCATTGATTTTAATTGCCTTGCGATGGGACTGGAAGTGGCGATACACTGCTTCGCTTACCGGATATAGGAAGTGAGATAAAGGTCCATTGCACTCTAATGCTAATTTGCCCTGTTCAGTAAATCTGGCCCTAAGTGTCTGTTTTATGTCATTCTTATAGTCAGTTGTTAACATTACATTAATAACATAAACTCTGTGTCCTGATATATCTGATGTGTGCAGACTGACCATCTCTACGTATAGTGTATGTCTCAAAGCCATAGCAGAGCTGTGCTTTCTCCAGAACACTCAGGAGTCTCTCAGGTGGATTTTTGTCCCATTGTTTCCTCACTTGTCTTTCCTGGATCTCCACACACTTAGCCTCTACAACACAACCAGAGAATGCAAGAGCTGACTATTCATGTTCAGCCACTACTCTGGGTTGCTGACAAACATTTAATGATCAGGTTTTTGCTCACGTTTTGCTGTAAACTGATAAATATATTTAAATTCATATTTGCTTTGCTTTTCCATAGGGTTAGAGTTATAGGGTTATAAACCAAATGAGGTTTAGTTTAGGTTTGTTGCATATACAGTAATTATGCCTAATTTACTGTTAATACTATAGTAAGTACATATAACATATGTAAAAAGGACACTATAAAATAAAGTACAGCTACCAAGGTACATATTCAATAAACAGGGTAATACCACTGTACATATCTGTAGTACAGTACCTGAAATGAGATCAGCCCGTTCTGCATTTTCCATGCTACCCGTGGAAATGATGTCAGCATTTCCTAGGACCCCCAGGACGGTATTACAAGTTCCGACTACCCACTTCTTACGAGAAGCTGGGTCATCAATGCTGTTGTTTTCCACAAGGGACTGCTCTACTTGCAAAGGTCCTGATCACAAATGAATAAATTACTTAATGAGTTAGGTTTTAACTAAAATTAAGAATTAATTAATGTATAGCTAATCCGAACTAGTGACCTTCAGTGGTAGTTGTGGTCGCTAAACTCTTCTGTTCTAAAAACATGGCCACTTTCTCTCCTTCCTCTCTCCTCCAGCGATGTGTTTGTTCTCGCACCAGTTCCTTATGCTGCACAAAAAAAAAAAAACAGAGAAACAGAGAGAAGCTGCTGTAATATACTTTTCAAACTAATTTAAAGGTCAGTCAGTAACAAATAAGAGTGTCCATGATAAAGTAAAGTCTAGTTTAACCATGTGTGCCACAAGTTTAACCACAAGTTCCTTAGGGATTAGGGATGTACTATCAGCCGATAATGGCTTTAAATGTAAATATCTGCATCACCCCGATATGAAAAATTATGCCGGTATATATATATATATATATATATATATATATATATACAGTTGTGCTCAAAATATGTGATGTAAATATGATCAAAGAAGGCTGTCAAAAGAAGTCTGTATTGTTTATCCATTTGATCTTTCATTCAAAGATTTCATTTCATTTGCTAGACACTACTGGAACTTCAAACAGGACTGGGTTCTATGGTCAGATGAAACTAAAAAATTATCTTTTTAGCAGAAAACACTCAAGATGGGTTTGATGCACACAGGGATAAAAAAGTACCCCATGTGTACAAAGAAATATACTGCTGTTTCTTGAATGTTGTGGACCTATTTTTCTGCCAGAGATCCTGGATATCTCGTTCACATAGATGGCTTCTAACAAATACTAACAGATAAAAAATTAAAAATTTACTGTCTCTGCTAGAAATCTTATAATGGGCCATGGTTTGATCCTCCAACAGGACAATGATCCACAAGCAAACATCAAAATCAAAACAAAAATGGGTGACTGAGAACAAAACCAATCTTCTGCCATGGCCAACCCAGTTCCCTGACCTGAACCCTATATAGAAAATGAGAGGGGTGAACTGAAGGGGAGAAGCACCAACATGAACCTGGAAATCTGAAGGGTCTGGAGAGATTCTGTATGAAGGAATGGTCTCTGATCTCTTGTCAGATGTTCTCTAAACTTATCAGGCATTATAAGTGAAGACTCAGAGCTGTTATCTTGGCAAAATGAGGTTGCAAAAGTATTGAATAAAAGGGCATGATAAATTATGTCCAGTGTGTATTAGAGAAAAACATTTTTTTCATAATGAGAAATCATCACAGACTATTAAATTGTTATTCTACAAGAAAGGTTAGATTTTTTACATTTTTAAAATAAAAGATCAAATGCATTAATGATACATGTTTAATGTCACAGACTTCTTTGATCATATTTACCAAGGGTATGAATAGTTTTGAACACAACTGTGTATATTCTGTCCTTGACGTGTGTTGCATCTAAACAAAAAACAACAATCATGCTCTGCTTAGTATTGTAATCACTGAGTAGTAGTATGTTTTCAAATTCTAATTTATGACTTTCACATTTATACGTGTATACATTCTTACAAGCACTGAAGAAAAGTAACAGCCTTACAGGCAAAGCCTTTCCAAGGTACAAATGCGAAGGAAGTAAAGTAAAGAAACGTCTTGGACAATCGCATGGAAAGAATCCGGAACACTGCAATTACTTCCTGGTTAACCTCTAACCTAAGAGTCACATGGTCTAAATGAACCACTAAGAAAATAGCTCTGACACTCCCCGCCTGGTATTGTTCAGATACCACTATATAATCAGCTGAGATACAGGGAATGTCCACACAAGAAGTCCTCACAAAGTTTCAGTCATCTGCTGGGATGAAAAGAATTGTTTCTGATATAGGTCCAAGGTCTAAGGAATGTCTTGATTGTCCAATTCTTTGTAACTCTTATTTCAGCTGTTCTCACCCTTTTGTCACTGCTGGGGAAAATCTTGGTTACAAGAGCCATAAGCCATTTATAATGTTTGGCTTGAATGTCCTTAAGAAGGACTACATCACTCTTTTTTAAGTTTTGTCATTCGTTTTGCCGTTTACTTTGGCTTTGGAGTGTTGTGAGTTATTCACACCTCCATCTGTTCCAGAAAGTGTTGGTGAGATGTTGTACTCTGCTCCATTGCTGTCTGTGGAGACTGGTTTCCTTGAAGTCACCAGGAGGTAGGAGGAGTGTGTGACTCTTTTGAGTTAGAAACATAGCTGGCGTCAACAAGAAAGGTGAGTCTGGGTCTTTAGGAATAGGAGCAAGAGGTCTTGATTTAACAATTCCTGTAACCTCTGCCATCAGAGTAAACATTACTTGTTTGTCAAGCAAGAAGGACTAATCTGCTGAATCATGGAATCCAGTATGCGCCTGGTGACTCCCATTATCCGCTCCCAGGCGCCTCCCATGTGGGAATGCGTGAGGAGGATTTAAGACCCATGCACATCCTCTTCACGTTAGGCTCTTAAGAGTCAGCTAGCACAATTTCCAGCTCCTTACAGGCTCCTACAAAATTGGTTCCACAGTCAAAACGGATTTGTTTTGCAGGCAAAAAAAAACATCTTAAGGCATTTATAAAGGTAGATAAATCCATGCAGTCAATCAGCTTGATGTGTTTTGTGTGTGGTCATACCAGTGAAAAAAACAGCCCATCTTTTGCTTTGAGCTTGTCCTCCTCGTGGGTGCCTTGTGACAACCGTCCACGGTCCATCTTCTGCTCAGTTATTTTCCCACGAAACTTGTTGCATATGACACACTTGTTGATAAGCTTCCTGACACCCCAATCCAAAACGCTGCATTGTGGATAGTGGATTCAGTGAACATGCGACCCTGATGTTTGACTCGATCATAATGGCAATGCTCCACAAGTAATCTTGCAACATGGCTGCGGCTTGGAATAATCGAAGTAAACTTTTCATTAAGATCGAGTGTTGCATTCTTAAGATGACCTCCTATTCTGAAAAGCCCTCCGCTATCCAGGTAACGACTCAGCTTTTTCAGAGGACTGTTCCTTGGAATGTTGTTTCTCTTGACAATGCAGGTAAGCTCTTCTTTGTAGGCTTCTCTCTAAACACTCTTTATTATGCTTCTGCTTGTAACAGTTCCTCCACTATGCTAAGCATTGAGCAGTGGTGCCATGATCTACAGGTATTGTGATGATCATTCACCTTGTAAGCCTGGACAATGTGCATGAGGGAAGGTATGGCTTTCACTAGAGACCTCCAAGAAGAGAATTGCTGAAAGCGTTGGCATCTGAGGTAAAAACCATCAGTGGATAGAGTGGTGAACAAGAGAACAAAACTCTATGTCTGAGTCTGGCTCGAGGAGATCAAACCTCTAGCTTGTAACAGGAAAGCAGAGTCCTGTAAGCCAAGTAGTGGTGCTCAACAGATCTGCTGGTACAGAGCGGGGGGCATGTTTTGCAGGGTTATGCTTATATAGAGATATAATGCCACTGTGTTGTGCTTGACATCTTCCTGATACTCTGCACTCAACTGGCAACGTATATATATATATATATATATAAAAACATCTTGTCTGGTTATAGATATATGCCAGGACAACTCTGCTATCCATGTAAAACTCCACAGCATTTCTAGAAAAGTCCAGCTAATCCATGATTGTCTCTGCTAACTCAGCATCTTAGACCAATCTGGGAATTGTATGAGCAGTTTGTGGAGCCAACTTCGCCTTCCCTAGGACGAACCCAGTGTGACATGCACCTTCTTCACTGATGACAAGAAGACATGCCACTGCTGCCATCGCTCTGACAGAAGCATCTGAGAAAACATGTAGTTCCTTTCTCACAGCTGGAGAGAGGGTATTATCGACATACGGTCTTGTAATCTCCAGCTCTTTGAGATCTTGTAAAGATTTCCTCCATGCCTCCCATGCTTCTTCTTTATCTTCAGGGAGAGGAGAGTCCCAGTCAAGAGCTTCACTTGAGAGTTCTCTTAACAGGAATTTCCCTTCGGTGATGACAGGGGTAACAAACCCAAGTGGGTTGAAAAAACTGTTTACAGCAGCAAGTATCCCTCTGAGAGTAAAAGGTTTCTTGATATTACCTGAAAGGTGAATGTGTGTCTCTTCACATCCCAGCTAAGTCTGAGACTACACTGGATAGGAGTAGAGTCAACATCCAAGTTGAGACCTTTGAACCCTTTCGCATGATCTTCAACCGGGAATGCATTCATTACTTTTTTGCTATTAGAGGCAACCTTATGCAGTCTCATTTTTGAAGTGGCTAGCATCTCCTTAGTTCAAGTCAGCAGGTCAATGGCTTCTGCAGCTGTAGGCTTCGACAGAAGTTCATCAACAACATAGAACTCTCTCTTTACAAAGTGTTTGAAATCTGAACCATACTCTTTTTCACCATACGCTGCTGCACGTCAGAGTCCATAAACGCTACAGCAGGAGATGGACTATTTCCGAATATGTGCACCCTCATGCAGTGTTTGATGATCTCTTTGCTGGTGTTGTTATCCTAAACCGAAAAAAACTAAGGAAGTCTCTATCTTCCTCTTTCACAACGAAGCTGTGCAACATCTGTTCGATGTCCACAGTTACAGTGACCAGCTCCCATCTGAAATGCAGTAAGACACCTAAGAGGCTATTATTTAAGTCTGGACCATAGTGAAGAACATAGTTCAAGGTGATACTGAACAAAGAAGACAACTCTGATTTGACCAGGTTTCTGTGGGTGGTACACCCCAAAAATAGGTAAATACCAACATTCTTGACCTTCACAAAGAGTAGGGACTACTTCAGCATGGTCACGATCAAAGATGTTCTGCATGAAGATAACAAAATAAGACTTCATCTCAGGCTTCCACGGACCATCCAACTTCATCAAAATCATCATTTGACCGCTCATAAATAGGATCCTCTATGGCATTATCATTGAAGACGAGGGTGTCGCATGCCAGAGAAATCTCAGGCGGAGGTTTAATGTCAAACTTCTCTTTGACTCTGAGTTTATTGGGACACAGAGGGAGTAGAGATGGACGTTTATTATCAGGTACATGAGTATGGTAGGTACTAAGTGATGAAGACCTGTGTACATATCCCAAGCAGACGTCCCCTACTATGACCCAGCCTAGGTCTAGCCTTTGTGCATAGCGTGCATTACTAGGTCCGTTATGTTTCTCCCGTGCTTTATGAACTTAATGGATGTCAAAAAGGATGTCATAACCATCTATCCGTGAACAGAGTATATAACAGTAGTTTGGTCTAAACAATCTTAGACTATCATTCAGTATTACAGTGTAAACACTATTACATTTATATCGCGTCATTTTTATTTTATAGAACATTAAAAACACCCTGGCGACATGAAACATTTTGATGCAATTAAATGAAACATACTTCATAACATTTCACTTGATTGCACATGTAGTCAGGAATTATAGTTTGGAAAAAAATATAACTACTATAACGTGTATGTAATGCCACGCCAGCAGAGGGAGCCCTTTCCCATGGACTGCCTGTTACTGCTCCCTCTGCTGCTTCTCTGGTTACTATCTGTTTGGTGGCCATTTAAGGAGGCCTATACCAAACAGGCTTTGCGAAGTATTGTTTTGCCTGTGCGGACTCTACCAACTGTTTATCCTGTTTCATTGCCTTGTTTTTGCTATTTCCACGGTTTTGTTTATAGTCATCGTTTGGCCTTGTTTCTCTGCCATAGTTTTGTCCAGTTTCATTGCCATAGTTTTTGCCTTGTTTCATTGCCCTGTTTATTTTGCTACTTTGGACTGCTCACTTGGATTTTGACCTTCTGCCTGTTCATTTGGATTTCGCTTTTGTCTTGCCTTCGTATTACTGTTTGTTTGGAGATCGACCCTGTCTGTCTTGACTACACTATGTTTAATAAAGCTCGCATCTGGATCTAACACGCTTTACTGGAGTCCCGTTACAGAATACTTCGCCTACCAAAGATCCAGTGGCTTTCAGAACACACGACCAACAATCACCCTGAACAGTACGTTATGGACTTTTGTGAACTTTGTCACTTGGTGGACTTTAAAGAAAGCTTTCTTAAGGACATTTTCTTCTTTGGTTTGGGCAAAGACATTTCAATGAAAATGCCAGGTCATCACCGCCACTGGTCTCTGGTACGTTATATTGACTATGCTTTGTTGCTGGCTGGATCAGCATTTACTGTGGGGATCGCTAATGACAAACCCTACCATCCTCCAGTACCAGCCACGCCAAAATGCTTACACGTCATGTCCGGTATTGTTAACATCATGCCAGAGCCCTCTCATGCCATGCCTACCAAGCTTGCTCACGTCGTGTTAAGCAAACCAGAGACCTCTCATGCCAAGCCTGCCAAGCTAAAGCCTGCTCACGTCACACCTGCCAAGCCAAAGCCTGCTCAAGTCATGTCCACCAAACCAAAGCCTGCTCACGTCACTCCTGCCAAGCCAAAGCCTGCTCAAGTCACGTCCACCAAGCCAAAGTCTGCTCACGTCACGTCTACCAAGCCACAGTTTACTCACGTCACGTCTTCTGCTCCAAGGCCTGCTCACGTCACGTCTTCTGCTCCAAGGCCTGCTCTCATCACTTCTTCTGCTCCAGGGCCTGCTCACGCCACGCCTGCCGCTCCAGGGTCTGCTCACGCCAAGCCTGCCACTCCAGGGCCTCCACCTGTCATGGCCGCCCTTCCAGAATCTGCACTTATCATGGCCGCCCTTCCAGAGTCTGCACCCATCATGGTCGCCCTTTCAGAGTCTGCACCCGTCATGGCCACCCTTTCAGAGTCTGCACCTATCATGGCTACCAACCCCAAGCCAGTCCACAAGATGGCCGCCATCCCCAAGCCTGTTCACAAGATGGCCGCCATCCCCAAGTCTGTTCACAAGATGGCCGCCCCGTCTGAGTCCCCGGCCAAGATGGCTGCCACGCCGAGCCTCATCAGTCCAACACCATCTCATCCAAATCTCATCTCACCATGTCTGCCACACCGAAAGCAAATCAAGTGATGGCTGATCCTCCAGTGTCAAGTCAAGTCAGGGCTGCACTTTCAGTGCCAAGTCAAGTGACAGCTGTGATTCCTGAGTCACGTCAAGTTACAGCTGTAGTTCTTGAATCAAGTCAAGTCACAGCTGTTCTCCATGAGTCAAGCCAAGTCACAGCTGTTCCCCATGAGTCAAGCCAAGTCACAGCTGTTCCCCATGAGTCAAGCCAAGTCACAGCTGTTATTCCTGAGTCAAGCCAGTTACAGCTGTTGTTGTCTGAGTCAAGCCAGAGTCACAGCTGATCTCCATGAACCAAGCCAAGTTACAGCAGATCTTCATAAGCCAAGTCAAGTTGCTGCTGTTGTCCCCGAGCCAAAAGCCACAAGTTGATCTTCATGAGCCAAGCCAAGTTACAGCAGATCTTCATGGAGCCAAGTCAAGTTAATGCTGTTGTTCCTGGTCAAGTCAAGCCACGCTGATCTTCCTGGAGCCAAGTCAAGTCACAGCTGACCTTCCAGGCCAAGTCAAGTCACAGCTGATCTTCCTGAGCCACGTCAAGTCACAGCTGACCTTCACGAGCCAGGTCAAGTCACAGCTGTTCTTTACGAGTCAAGTCACAGCAGACCTCCCTGAGTCAAGTCACGGCAGACCTCCCTGAGTCAAGTCAAGTCAAGTCACGGCAGACCTCCCTGAGTCAAGTCATGACAGACCTTCCTGAATCAGGTCGAGACACAGCTGCGCTCCTAACAGAGCCTCTTCACGACATGGCTGCTAGCATAGATTCTCACCAAGCCACGGCCGTCATGCCAGAACCTTGTCAGGTCCTGTCTGACCTTCCAAAGCCACGTCACATCTCAGCTGACCTCCTAGAGCCTTGTCATGTCTCAGCTGACCCCCCAGAGCCTTGTCATGTCTCGGCTGACCCCCCAGAGCCTCGTCACGTATCAGCTGACATCCCTCGTCAAGTTTCAGCTGTCCTTCCAAAGCCTCGCCAAGTCTCGTCTCATCTCCCAAGCCACGCAGAGCCCACGCTCCCAAGCCACGCAGGGCCCACACTCTCTAACCTCACAGTCTCCACACCCTCAAGCACGGCAGGCATCCCACTATCTTCTGTGCTGCCTGTCATGGCGATCGCCATTTTAAGCGTGTGGGCTACACACTGTACTCCAGAGGCCTCATCTGACCACGAGTCTGCTCCAGAAGCTTCGCCTGACCACGAGTCTGCTCCTGAGGCCTCGTCTGCCCACAGGTCTGTGCCAGAGGCCTTTCCTGTCCACGAGTTTGCGCCAATACCTCCTGAGATGTCAGCATGCACTGTAGAACCTCCTAAGGAGGTGGCGTCCATTAATGAACTTACTGCCACGTCTGACCATGAGTTTGCGCCAATGCCCCCGGAGGTGGCAGCTCCGGCTGCAGAACCCCCTAAGGGGGCGGCGTCCTCCTATGAACTCTCTGCCTGTCATGTCACGGCCAAGGAGGCCTATCACGAACCCTCTGCCTGCCATGTCACGGCCAAGAAGGCTAATCATGAACTCTCTGCTCTGCTATGGATGTCATTTGTTCCACTGTGGATATCTGTGCTCCTGTCTGCTCTGCCTGCCCCGCCATGGCTGCCTGCTCTGCCTGCCCTGCCATGGCTCCCTGTTCTGCCTGCTCTGCCTGCTCTGCCTGCTCTACCTGCTCCACCATGGCTCCAGGCTCCTCCGAATCAAACATGGTGGACTTCTGCTCCAAGGTTCCACTGTCTGCCATTGCTTCACGGCCCAGGTCCTCCAGTGTTACACTGTCTGCCATTGCTCCACGGCCCAGGTCCTCCAAGGTTCCACTGTCTGCTACTGCTCCACAGCCCAGGCCCTCCCAGTGTTCCACTGTCTGCCATTGCTCCACTGCCCAGGTCCTCCAAGGTTTCACTGTCTGCCACTGTTCCACGGCCCAGGTCCTCCAGGGTTCCACTGTCTGCCACAGCTCCACGGCCCAGGTCCTCCAGTGCTTCACTGTCTGCCACTATTCCATGGCCCAGGTCCTCCAGTGCTTCACTGTCTGTCACTGCTCCACGATCCAGGCCCACCTCCTCAGCACGGACCTGGCCCTCCGTCCCACCCCTGTTTTGCCTCTGTTCCCCCACCCTACTGGACTGTTGTTGTTTTGAGCGCCAGGAGTCGCTCCTAGAGGGGGGGATTCTGTAATGCCACGCCAGCAGAGGGAGCCCTTTCCCATGGACTGCCTGTTACTGCTCCCTCTGCTGCTTCTCTGGTTACTTCCTGTTTGGCGTCCATTTAAGGAGGCCTATACCAAACAGGCTTTGCGAAGTATTGTTTTGCCTGTGCGGACTCTAGCAAGCGTTTATCCTGTTTCATTGCCTTGTTTTTGCTATTTCCACGGTTTTGTTTATAGTCATCGTTTTGCCTTGTTTCTCTGCCATAGTTTTGTCTAGATTCATTACCATAGTTTTTGCCTTGTTTCATTGCACTGTTTATTTTGCTACTTTGGACTGCTCACTTGGATTTTGACCTTCTGCCTGTTCATTTGGATTTTGCTTTTGTCTTGCTGTTTGTTTGGAGATCGACCCTGCCTGTCTTGACTACACTGTGTTTAATAAAGCTCGCATCTGGATCTAACACGCTTCACTGGAGTCCTGTTACAGTGTACAAGTTATGTCACAGTAACACAACAACTAACGTAAGTTAGTTAATAATAGAAAGACTTACTCCTTCGGTGGATCTCGCCGTGCGTCGCATCACGTTCTTCCTCTTAGGGAAATATAAATCTTACTCCTCACAGCGCATCTTCTTCCAGTAACAAGATGCAAGTAGCCGAGATAAACAATGAAGTCAAGTCTCGCTGCTTTGTTTATGTTGATGTGGGCGGTACGCCGCTTACGCCTCCACGTGGCTGATTATAATATCAGAAGTGTAAGTAGCTTGTGGGTGTGATCAAATTAAAAATAATTAGGTCTGACAAGAAAGACTGGACATGGGGTTGGTTTCATACAGATTACTTTAACACATGATATTTGTTTTCAATAAGACTTACTTCATTTAAAAGTAGACATGTCAGGCTTTCTATAGATATATCTCTCATGTCTCTGTGTTGAGTATTCGCTGAGTTTTAGTTCATT
Organism: Labeo catla; assembly: GCA_012976165.1. Taxonomy (NCBI): domain Eukaryota; kingdom Metazoa; phylum Chordata; class Actinopteri; order Cypriniformes; family Cyprinidae; genus Labeo; species Labeo catla. Next base: position 156,411 of record VONZ01000864.1, read on the forward strand.
TTAGTGACGCATTTCTTAATGACGATCACAGAGAACAATGCAGCAGACTACATACCTTGTTGTTTGCTTTATTTCACAAAACCACAGAGTGTTGTTGTTATTATGAGTGTAACAAATAAAAGTAGATTCTTTACAGATTCGATTGATATATTGCTGTTATTTGCACGTTCAAAAATGACTGAGTAATAAACTGCACCTGGGCATTTTTCGACCCCAGAAGGTTAAAGATGGCAGTCCTGGGTGAAGTGCTGTGACTTGAGCCTCACTGCCACATTCCTTACATTTAATAGATGCTTTACAGTCTGTGTACAGATGAGCGCTAGTAGCACAACACCTGTAACAAACCCCTTTCTCTTTTAGGAAGGTCTTGTACTCGTCTAAAGGTTTACTCCTAAAACCTCTGCAACGTTTGAGAGGGTGTGGCTTCTAATGAATCGGACAGGTTTTATCCACATCCTCCAATTCACCACTTGAGCTTCATGCCTGAGTCACAGTGCCTGATAAGACTTCTGTCTTGTCAGTATAGACTGGGCTTTTTTTTACTTGTTTCTTTATTGGCTGCTCCAGCTTTAACACATCATGGATTCTGTAAGACAGCAAAACTTGGATTGTTGCTTCTTCATGATTATGGTACAAGATAATCCTATTTAAATGAATGTGATAAACCAATTAAGTCAAAAGCAATCTAAATGTAATCCAAAAATAATCTGATTATATTACCTAAAATGTGTAATTTTAGGTAATAAAACAGATTACGTTACTGACTACAATTTTTGTCATGTAATTTGGAATCAGTAACAGATTACAATTTGCTACAATTTGCTACCCAGCTCTGTATATATATATATATATATATATATATATATACGAACACACACATACGTCAGTTCTTCCTGGTCCTCGAATGATTGGCTAGTAAGATTGCAATATTACAGTCCAACAGAACTCCAACAGCCCTTTCAAAACCTACCCTAACAAATGCTCTCAGCAGCGCTGTCATCCAAAATCACCCTTATCAGATGTAAGGATATTAACATTAAAGATAGGGCTGGGTGATAAATCAGTAACGATAATTATCGCGCAATATTAATTTCCTTGATAAACGATAACAAGAGTTTGATAAATGTTTAATATAACGTATATGCGGCAAAGGCGGAACAAAAAAGTGCTAGTCAAAGCACGCCATTCGGACAGTTTATCAGCTTGAACTTAAGCGTGAACTTTCTAGAATAGATGTGTTCATTCACTCCAGAGTCTCGGTTACTAAACAGCACCAGTGTGAAGCCCTTGAATTCAGTGAAGAACACAAATGACTCGGTTTAAAACCAGATGAAACAGCGCTGACAAACATAAAAAGTGTGAAGAATTTGAAAAACATGTTTGTCATATTCTGACCATAAAGAATATTTTAAAGCTACTTTTAGCCATCTGGTTTTTATAACTTTCATATTGTAGCAAAAATCTGCCTTTAAACTTGAAATAACTAAAAATTTGACATTTATCATGATAATTATTGATATCGACTGATAAGAAAAAAAAATTAACGTGATAATTTTTTGGCAATATTGCCCAGCCCTAATTAAAGATAACGCTTTCCTCAACAGACATTCAAACTAATGTTTCATTGTGAATATGAGACTAAGCTGAAGAATAAATACTGTATCAGATGCAGGTAATCACACTCACTCAGTCTCTCTCAAATAGTACTCTACATAATACAGTGAGTTTTTAATACAGTAATACAATAAGCTTTCATTTTAAGCAACTCATTGTTCTATCGTTACTAGTTCTAAGTGATGTTTTCAAATTAGTAACAGAGGCTTGGGCTCAGCTGTTCAACTGTGAAACTGAGATTTGAATCAGTGGCGGAAGGAAGTAGTTCTGCACAAAAGAGGGTTTTTAAAGACACTTCGTTGTTGTTTCTTATGTATTTACACACTTGTGTCGTTTTGTATGTTTTATATTCTTTTCGTATTCCATGACTTTTTTTTTTAGGGCTGTCAAATGATTGTGATTAAATCGCATACAAAATAAAAGTTTGAGTTTGCCTAATATATATGTGTGTACTGTGTGTACTTATTATGTATACATAAATACAAACACATTCATGTGTATATTTAAGAAATATTTACATGTATTTATTACAATTTTTATAGAATTTATATATAAACAAAAATATTACACACAGTACACACATATATTAGGCAAACTCACACTTTTTTTTGTGATTAATCGCGATTAATTGTTTGAGAGCCCTATTATTTTTTAGTAAACATCACTTCACAGTGTAGTATTTTTTCTAATAATTATAAAAGTAATAAAAAATATACAAATATTTTTTTTCAAAATAATAAAATACTATGTGCCAAAATAATAATGTATCATAGTAAAGTACAATAGTAAAGTATGCATTATATAATACATTTAATATACATATATCATTATATAACTTCCAAGAATGAATAAATAAAAATAAAATTTAATTTAAAAAAATGGTAATAATAGAGAAGTTTTACTGAAGTCACTGTACATATAAACTGTATTCTAATGTATTATTTTAATAAAATGTAAATTTAATTAAAGTTTTAGAGTTTTAACCAAAATTATGATTTAATGTAAAAAAACAAAATAATAATAATACAGTGTATCCGGAAAGTATTCACAGCACTTCACTTTTTCTACATTTTGTTATGTTACAGACTTATTACAAAATTAAATAAATTATTTTCCTCAAAATTCTACAAACAATACCCCATAATGACAATGTGAAAGAAGTTTGTTTGAAATCTTTCCAAAAAATTAAAAATAAATAAATAAACAAAAAAAAAAACAAAAAAAAATCACATGTACATAAATATTTACAGCCTTTGCCATTGACACTCAAAATTGAGCTCAGGTGCATCCTGTTTCCACTGATCATCCTTGACAACTTGTACCACCTGTGGTAAATTCAGTTGACTGGATATGATTTGGAAAGGCACACAACTGTCTATATAAGGTCTCACAGTTAACAGTGCACGTCAGAGCACAAACCAAGTCATGAAGTCCAAGGAATTGTCTGTAGACCTTCTAGACAGGATTGTATCAAGGCACAGATCTGGGGACGGGTACAGAAAAATTTCTGCAGCATTGAAGGTCCCAATGAGCACAATGGCCTTCATGATCTGTACATGGAAAAAGTTTGGAACCACTGCCCAAACTGAGCGATCAGGGGAGAAGGGCCTTAGTCAAGGAGGTGACTAAGAACCGGATGGTCACTCTGAAAGAGCTCCAGTGTTTCTCTGTGGAGAGAGGAGAACCTTCCAGAAGAACAACCATCTCCGCAGCACTCCACCAATTAGGCCTGTATTGTAGAGTGGCCAGACGGAAGCCACTCCTCAATTAAAGGCACATAACAGCTCACCTGGAGTTTGCCAAAAAGGCACCTGAAGGACTCTCTGACCATGAGAAACAAAATTCTCTGATCTGATGAAACAAAGATTGAACCCTTTGGCCTAAATGCCAAGCGTCATGTCTGAAGAAAACCAGGCACAGCTGATCACCTGGCCAATACCATCACTACAGTAAAGCATGGTGGTGGCAGCATCATGCTGTGGAGATGTTTTTCAGCGGCAGGAACTGGGAGACTAGTCAGGATCGAGGGAAAGATGAATGCAGCAATGTACAGAAACATCCTTGATGAAAACCTGATCCAGTGCTCTGGACCTCAGACTGGGGTGACTGTTTGTCTTTTAACAGGACAACGACCTTAAGCACACAATCAAGATAACCAAGAGTGGCTATGGGACAACTCTGTGAATGTCCTTGAGTGACCCAGTCAGAGCTCGGACTTTACACTCCGGGGTTGAAAAATGCGCTGGTGTGGTTTGTGGCAGTTTTTCTGATAACCCCTAAAAGAATTTAACCCTCTGGGGTCGAAAAACGTGCCGGCGCGGTTTGTGGCCGTTTTTCTGATAACGCCAAAAAGAACTTCAATTTCTCCGTCATATTTGATCGTACAGATAAGAGCAATACATTACTGGAATCTGTAAGGAATTCACTTTTATTTGTGTATACTCATAGTAACAACAACACTCTGTGGTTTTGTGAAATAAAGCAAACAAACAGGGTATGCAGTCTGTCGCGTTGTTCTCTGTGATCGTCATTAAGAAATGCGTCACTAAAATGAACTAAAACTCAGCGAATACTCCACACAGAGACATGAGAGATATATCTATAGAAAGCCTGAGATGTCTACTTTTAAATGGAGTAAGTCTTATGGAAAACAAATATCATGTGTTAACGTAATCTGTATGAAACCAACCCCACGTCCAGTCTTTCTCGTCAGACCTAATTATTTTTAATTTGATCACGCCCACGAGCTACTTTCGGTTTGTTATTATAATCAGCCACGTGGAGGCGCAAGCGGCGAACCGCCCACATCAACGTAAACAAAGCGGGAGACTTGACTTCATTGTTTATCTTGGCTACTTGCATCTTGTTACTGGAAGAAGACGCGCTGTGAGGAGAAAGATTTATATTTCCCTCAGAGGAAGAGCGTGATGCGACGCACGGCGAACCCACCGAAAGAGTAAGTCTTTCTTTTATTAGCCTACTTACGTTAGTTGTTGTGTTACTGTGATATAACTTGTAGACATTATAGTAGATTTTTTCCAAACTATAATTCCTGACTACGTGTAATCAAGTGAAACGTTATGAAGTATGTTTCATTTCATTGCATCGAAATGTTTGACGACGCCAGGCTGTTTTTAATGTTCTATAAAATAAAAATGACGCGATATAAAAGTAATAGTGTTTACACTGTAACACTGAATGATAGAGTCTAAGATTGTTTAGACAAAACTACTGTCATATACTCTGTTCACGAATAGATGTTTATGACGTGCTTAATAATAATACATTAGTTTCTCAGACATAAAATGGCTTTGTATTGTATAAGACATACAAAGCATGCTTGTGTTTATGACTATAAAATCATATTTATTTATTTATTTATTTATCGTATAACAATAGGATACTATTAGTTTATTATTAATACTATGTTAATGAATAGATGTTTAACGTGCTAAACAATAATAATTAGTTTCTCAGATATAAAATGCCATTTTTTAAAGATAGTATGAAGCATGTGTGAGTCTATGACTACAAAATCATACTATATGTATATATTACAGATGCTCCTGATATTAACATGCTCACAGATGTTTTTTTTTTGTTTGTTTTTTTTCTAGTGATCTGATTCCTGCACCACAGATGAATGCCACACGAAGAGTACTGTACCCACATCAGATGTTCAACTACACTGATTTTTTTTTTTATTGTAAAACAATTTCCTGGACTACTGATGATGAGTTTTGTTTCTTAAATCCATGGAAAGAAGCAGCAATCACTTAAATATCAGGTATAATTTACTTGTTTCACTTGTTGAACAGAATTCAGAAAACAGTTTTCAGGAATGACACAAAGTCTGTTCATGTCTCTATGGTTAGATCAGTGTAGTCAATAATGTGCTTTTGACCTTCATTATGTATGTTTTGATGATACTGTGTTGTAAATAAAATACAAATAGTCTAAAACTCCATTCTTTGAATCTCTCATTGTTTCTACCTGACAGTCACAGTCTCATTGATGGGCCATTAGAGGAGGGCCTTTTGTCTCTCAGGTGTGAATCACTAAATATTCATGGCCGTTGTCACTCCCTTGCATATTCCATTTCAGTCACAAAACATGTTTTAGAAAATTTAAATCAATATATTGTTTTCTGTAAACGTGTGAATGAGATGATTTTCACATCTTTTTGTAAAAAAAACTCTAGACAACCACATCCAGTTCTCAAAAGTCTTGTGAACTAATGTTCTGAATGTGTTTCATGACCTTATTTCAGTGACTTAAAGATTTTAGTTTTTCACTAACCACGCATAAATGTTGTTTTCTCAAAAACACAAACATGTACATTAATGTTGCTTGCATATTATTGTAGCCCAGTTTGTGCTGATTACAGTGTAATCAGACTTTAGCCATTAATATGTTTTTAAGATACTGAAAAAAGCACAAATGTGAGGGCATGTCAAAACTTCTCCAGGGCCCCGAAACACCCTCAGACCCCAGAGGGTTAAATCAATATATTGTTTTGTGTATACGAGTGAACAAGATGATTTTCACATCATCTTGAAGAAAAAACTCTAGCCTACCTCACCCAGTTCTCAAAAGTCTTGTGAACAAATATTCTGAATGTGTTTCATGGCCTTATTTCAATAACTTAAAAATGTTAGTTTTTCACTAACCACACATTAACTTTGCTTTCTTAAAAATACAAACATGTACATTCTGTCACAACTACATGTGAAGGATAAGCACAAAGATGACGTGTCAATGAAATCAAAATTCTTTAATATATTCCAAACTGGTAAATCCACAAGCAGGGCAGGAACACACGTACAAGCAGGGCAGGAACACACGTACACATAGACAAGACCGGACGACAAACACTGAACTGAAATCAACTTAATGCAACTTACAATGAACTTAATTAAGACACGGTTGATACAAGGTTAACCCTCTGGGGTCTGAGGGTGTTTTGGGGCCCTGGAGAAGTTTTGACATGCCCTGACATTTGTGCTTTTTTCAGTATCTTAAAAACATATTCATGGCTAAAGTCTGGTTACACTGTAATGAGCAAAAACTGAGCTACAATAATATGTAAGCCACATGAATGTATATGTTTGTGTTTTTGAGAAAACAATGTTTATGCGTGGTTAGTGAAAAACTAAATGTTTTAAGTCACTGAAACACATATAGAACATTAGTTCACAAGACTTTTGAGAACTGGATGTGGTAGGGTAGAGTTTTTTCTACAAAATGATGTGAAAATCATCTCGTTCACTCGTTCAGAGAAAACAATATATTGATGTAAATTTTTTAAGACATGTTTTGTGATCGAAAGGGAATATGCGAAGGAGTGGCAATGACCCATGAATATTTAGCAGTTCACACCTGAGAGACCAAAGGCCCTCCTCTAATGGCCCATCAATGAGACTGTGACTGTCAGATAGAAACAATGAGAGATTGGAGAAGAAGAATGGAGTTTTAGATTATTTGTATTTTATTTACAACACAGTATCATCAAAATATACATAATGGAGGTCAAATACACATTATTAAGCACCTGGATCTAACCACAGAGATGTGAACAGACTTTGTGTAGTTTCTGAAAACTGTTTTCTGAATTCTGTTCAACAAGTGAAAAAAGTAAATCATACCTGATATTTAAGTGCTTGCAAAACTCATCAGTAGTCAAGAAACTATTTTTTACACTAGAATATGTGTAGTTGAACATCTGATGTTAGTACAGCGCTCTCAGTTTGAAAGACAGCAGGATTCTTCTGTTGTGCAGGTATCAATCACTAAAAAACAAACATAAGAAAAACATCTGTGAGCATATTAACATCAGGAGCATCTCTAAAAAATATATAATGTATATATAGTGTATGAATTTGTAGCAGACTCGCGCATTTGTACTAACATAAAAAGGACATTTTATATCTGAGAAACTAATAATTATTGTTTATCACGTTAAACATCTATTCGAGAACAAAGAATTGATAAACATGGTCTAAACATACACTCAGTGTAAACACTCATTACATCCTATTGTTATACGATAAATAAATAAATAAATAAATAAATAATATGATCTTTAAGTCATAAACATAAGCATGCTTTGTATGTATTATACAATACAAAAACAAAATATATCGGCGAAACTATATTATTATTGTTAAGCGTAAGTGTAAACACTATTATCTTTATATTGCATCGTTTTCTATTGTATAGAAAAAAACATCCTGGCGTCGTGAGACATTTTGATGCAATGAAAAGAATCCTACTTCATGATGTTTCACTTGTCTAACTAGTAAAATATGTACAAGTTCTGTCACAGTAACACAGTAACAACGCAAGCAGGCTAATAAAAGAAGGACTTACTCATGTAAATATCTCCTCTGATGGATCGCGCCGTGTGTCACGTGGTGTTCTTCCTCTGAATTCTTATTCCTCACAGCGCATCTTTTTCCAGAAAAAGATGCCCAGATGGATAGCCCAGATGAACTTGGAAAAGAAAAAGTCTCAGCGCTTTGTTTACGGTGATGTGGGCGGTTACGTTTGGCGCGCGCCCTCACGTGGCGATTACACTATGAAAAGCGAAAGCTAGTGGGCGTGATCTAATTAAAAATAATGAAGCAGACGGGAGAGACTGAACATGGTGTTGGTTTCATACAGATTACTTCATCAGAGAATATTTGTTTTCGGCAAGAGGGGCTTCATCTAAAAGTAAAAATATCAAGCTTTCTATAGATATATCTCTCATGTGTGTGAGTCACGTATTCGCTGAGTTTTAGTTCATTTTAATGACGCATTTCAAAATGATACGTGTGGAGACGGAGACTGCTAAATGCGCACCCTGTTTATTTTCTTTGTTTTGCAAAAGCATAATGTTTTGTTGATATTGTGTGTACACACAAATAAAAGTAGACCCTCTACAGATTTGAATGATGTATTACTCTTATATGTACAATCAAAAATGAGCAAGCATTTTAGGTTCTTTTTGCTCGTGTCATGAACAGATGCAATTGGCGTCGCCGGCGCCACCGTCGACCCCAGGAGGTTAACTAATAATGACATAATGAGGGCAGGAACAGGAAAACCATATATGGGAACATGAGGGAAATACCAATACAAATAGTCCAGGGGTGTGACAGTTCTCTCCCCTCCCGGAAGGCGCGACCTCACGCTGTAGAAAAACAAAAAAAAAGAGGGACAGGCAGAGGGGACTCATGAGCTGGACAAAAGAGTGGATGTGGTATGGAAACAGGAAGTCAGTGCAGGAGGAGGCTCTGGCGGTGACACAGACTCCTGGGAGGAGGAAAGCAAACAAAGTCCATGGTGGTGACGGCGGAGGAAGGAGCCAGGGTGGAGACAGAACGGTCCAGGGCGGATCAGATGGAGGGAAGAGCCAGGGTGGAGACAGAAGGGACCCAGAGGAGCCAGGCGAGTCCCAGGCTGCAGCTATGATGGCAGCCCACAGCAGAGCCGACGGAGGGAGGAGCCATGGTGGAGGAAGGGCTGACGACTCCAGGGGGCCGACCGATGGCGGCGGAGCAAGTGGAGGTGGAGCCAGAGTTGGAGGCTGAGAGCCAACGAGTCCAGGCGACACAGAGGATCCAGAGGTCCATGGTGGAGCCGGATCGACAGAAGACTGAGGTGGAGCTGGAGGAGTGAAGTCCTGAGGCGATGGCGGGATGATGACCGACCAAGGCGGAGCCGGAGGGACGAGGGAGCCCGGTGGAGACAAGGGAGCCAGGGCAGAGCCGCTGGGTCGGAAGGCCGGGGTGGAGTCCAGGACTCGGAGGCTGGAGGTGGAGACGAGGGATCCTCCAGCCATGATGATGGTGAACCCACCACGCAGATGGTGGGTTAAGGGTGAGCAGAGGGGCTGTCAGGAGACAGAGGTGGCGTGGCTGAGGCAGGCATGAGTGGATGAGGCAAGAGAGGGAGGGTGGGTGGGAAATCCAAGCAGGTAGGCAGGTCAGGGCAGACAGAGACTTCAGGGTAAACTGACAGTTCTGACGATAGTGGAATAAAAGGGAGCATTTCTGCATATAAATCATTAGTTTATCAGGTCCATTTGTCCCAGTTCCAGTTTTTGCTCACCCTTATGGGAACCCATCCAACCTAATGGAACTTGAAAGGTGCAGTGGGCGGGGGCCTTCCCTGGCTTCCTCACGCTCCACTGAGACTCGGCGGCTCTCGCACCTGGTTGGAAGTGATGGGCTCAGGCGCGGACGGAGTGGGAGCAGGCACATCAGGCGCAATCATCAAACATATTTCCAAGGAAGCCGGCGCCAGGGTCCTTACCGTCTTTGCTGGGTGTTTTGATGGGCATACGCAGGTTCTGCACTACAGCACTGCATATTACCCTACTTAAGAATTTAAAACAGGTTCATATGCTAGAAAATATAATTAATATTTGCGTCACTATTGATTTATCTCATCCACCCGTGACCCACCCGCAAATAATCAGAATGCAATTTTTTTATTACCCGGCCCACGGATATAACTGCCATCCGCGCATCACTACTGTGCACCGACACTCCCCCTCCAACCCAATGGAGCTTGAAAGGTCCTGCAAAGAAGAATGGGACAAACTGCCCAAAAAAAAGGTGTGCCAAGCTTGTAGCATCATACTCAAAAAGACTTGAGGCTGTAATTGGTGCCAAAGGTGATTCAACAAGGTATTAACGCAAAGATTATGAATACTTATATCCATGTGATTCCACCCCCATTGTTTGTAGAATTTTGAGGAAAATAATGAATTTAATCCATTTTGGAATAAGATTGTAACATAATAAAATGTGGAAAAAGTGAAGCGCTGTGAATACTTTCCAGATGCACTGTAAATAAATCTAAACAAATATGATTTTAAGATAAAATTCCTCTTGCATTCCTTCATCAAATACTGACATGCTTGGTCAAGTTTTTAACAATTTAATTGTGGAATGAGCAGAAGTACCTCTGGCATCAGGTGTTTACGCAGCAGTCGAGACACACGGTGAGAGTTGAGGATTGTGTGTACTGAGGGTCTGTCTCTAGGGTTAGTTTTGAACATATGCTTGATGAGGTAGTGCAGCTCATAGGAGAAGTGACTGGGTAAAGGTGTATACACCCCACGACACACCTTCAAGATCAGACTTTTCCAGCTACGCGACTGAAACTAATGAAAGGAAGGATGAAGGTAAAAGAAGACAGGAATCAGGAACAGCCAAAACACACAGTAACAACAGTGCAACTAAAACATTTTACATTATTTGATGTCATGTCATGGTTACTATACAATTTGAGGATGTTAAAAGAAAAATACCGGGTGTTGGAGTGTGCAAAGTTCATACAAGACACAGCCCAGAGACCAGACGTCACTGTAATACATATCCATATTAGTGCAAATGTAATCTAAAATGTAAAGCTGGTGTCAGACTGAGGGAATTACTGAAATATCAAGAAAACTGTACCTTTTATTATTGTAAGGTCTGTTGTCCCATATTTCTGGAGACACATAATATGGAGTGCCCACATAGGTCTGAGCGTATGCTTTTGCACTAGCAGAAATAATATAAAATTACTCAAATGTAAACATCAGAAGGTCCCACTTCATTACAGGTGGCCTTAACTACTATATACTACATCAAAAACTAAGCACAATGTACTTCTTGTGTTCGTATTGTGCTGCCATTGAGGTGGGATACAGAAGGTCAGGGACATGTTTGGTAATATGGGTACGTTTAAGCGTGGGTTAAGGCTTAAGAGATGGGATAACAGTATAATTAGATAAATTAATTAAAGATATAATTACATGCAGGTATTTTAAAATATAATATTTTAAATATAATGTAAAAACACAACTGCTGTGTATCAAATAATTAATTTAAATGTAAGTATAGTTAAGGCCACCTAATATAAACTGGGACCCATCAAAATTAAGTGACAAAAATTTCAAACAAAATTACTAACTACCTGTTTAGAGAACAAGCTGATCCAAAATCCCCCACCTTCACAGTTCCACTGTCTGTCAAGAAAATATTCTGCAATGAAAACGAGAAGGAAACTAGCACCAATTTCTATCCATTAAATAAAATCTTTTGTTACCATTAATTCACAAGAGGTTCTAGGGTGGTGCTTTTACTTGAGTGACAACCTTCTACTTGAGTGACAACTTTTAACTGAACATTTTGAGAGCAAAGACCAAAATCAGATATCAGGTCTTGTAAATATTTAGACATCAGGGCCCGTATTCACAAAACATCTAAAGTAGCTCATAACTTGCAGATTTAGAAGAAAATCTTACAAATAATGGGTGTGTCAGTCCTAAATTTAGGACTCCTAAATATTTGCTCTAAGACTATTCCACAAGGCGTTTTAGCACTAAAACTAGCTCCTAAATCTGAAATGTAAGAAGTAGTGAAGAGGACTCCTAAGTCACTAAGACCAAATCCCAACTATCCCAAAATGGCTGTTGCTAGCAATCTGCCTTTGAACTTAAACGTTTTAGAAACACTCTGCATTTATCTGCACACGTTTTCCCTGCAACGTTTTTGGTTTTGGAGATTTTACCAACTCCAAATTTTCCTTTCATTATATCCTTGTTGTCATTAACACGTTGGGCAAGAAGTAACAGCTGTTCTTGCATCACATTTGGTTTTCTTTTACATTTGCATATCTTATCTTATCAGCCACACTTATTCTATTCTGTTAACAAAAAGGCTGTTTATATGCATATTTTACCATATTCAAATGAAGATTTAAAAATAAAAAATGTTGCCACATTCAAATAAAGATTTTAAAATACAGGCTAAATGTCACTACTTAAACAACTATGTGTTCAGTCTAAATGTCAGCCTCTTAGATGTCTGCTTTGTGTAAACAATTACTGAATATGCATAAACAGCCTTTTAATTAACAGAGTGGAATAATTATGGTTGATAGTAGGGCTGGGCAATATGGCAAAAAATTGGACGCGTTTGGCTGTTGCACTCTCGCTTTTTGCAGCGTCTCATGGATGAAACGGCATTACAAAATGCGGCACTTGAGTTAAAAGATGTTCACTCCCATCTCCTTTTATGTTTTTCCTATTCCAATGCCCACGTCAGATCTTTGTCAACACAAAAGCGCATTCTGTGTGAACGCGTTTCGCGTCCGGACGCTTCTTGATATGAACGCGCCACACGTGAGCGGTTAATCATGTGCGCCAACATGCGGTTGGATCGCCCTTTTTTTATGGTTATCGTTGGCATATTGTCGAAGTGTCTAATTCTAATGTTTTGTAATATTTCTATTCAAAATCGTGATGATGTGAGGCAAATAGGCAGCAACAGACATTTTACAGGGTTCCCACTCTTTTTCGGTGATCATTTGAGACTTTGAGAAGGGTCTAGCTGCAGACATGCACCTGCACTCTCAGACCTGCACTCTCAGACTCCTGCACTTACGGAAGTGATGTCATTTGCAGTCTATTTTATTTTTACTTTATTTTATTTATTTATTTTTTTTATTGAATCTCTCAACATTTTACAACAGTAGCCAGATGGTGAAGACAAGAAAAAATAAGTCCAGGTGGCGATTGCGAGTGACAGTGTAATTTAATTTCTTTTTTCTTGTCTTCACCACCTGGCTACTGTTGTAAAATGTTGAGAGATTCAATAAAAAAAAAACAAAAAAAACTAATAAATATATAAAATAAAGTAAAAAATAAAATAGACTGCAAATGACGTCACTTCCGGAAGTGCAGGCGTCTGAGAGTGCAGGTGTCTGAGAGTGCAGGCGTCTGAGAGTGCAGGTGCATGTCTGCAGCCAGATCCTATTGAGGACTTTTCCAGGACATTTTTATTTTAATTATGGCAGGAATAAAAGACAAGGAGGACACCCTAAAGTAGTATATTCCTCACTCGAGAAGTCATACAGTTTATGGCCATGACTTAACTATAAAATAAGCTCTTTAATTACACATTACAACAAATGACATCCAGAACCAATTTCAGTCCCTTAGCAAAATAAACAAAATATATCGGAAGTATTACATTATTTTATTTACCTATTTAAAGATAAAAATAAATTAAATCAGTTCATTATTTATGCTAAAAATAATAATAAAGAAAATATTTTAAAATATTGGCATGTGTCCTTCAAATATAGTGTTGCTTTAAAAGGGTCAAGTGAAAAATGAGTGGATTCTGGCTAACTTAAACATCTCTGATTGGCCATTGTACATCACTGTTTATAGAAAGTGATAAATATTCACAGGACTGTTTAAAATCAGCCGCCGGTATTGTTATGTTTTTAAAATTTCTGTATCTATGTGGTACAGAAGTACTAATAACCTACTTTTGACAATAATCTAAATCATTAGTTAACAAGTTACTGAATTACTGAAATATTTATTTTAAAGTTGAACATTATATAGAAGGTTTGGAAACACATCAATGTTCAAACTGTCAAAAGTCAGTAGTGATGCACCAATCTTAATTTTTTTCATGGCCGATTCCTATTTCTTAATATTTTTTTTCAGCAAGATAAAATAGAATGAAAATATGAGTAAATAAATAAGATGTTTTTGCTTTATTAACTTTCTATAGCCATTTAAAATTAGACGCGACCACTGCATTTGAATCAATATCCAGCAGGGCTGGACAATAATTCAATATCAATACATTTCGCGATTAAAAAAAAAACTATAACGACGATATGATTTCTGATATTTCGATATACATTACTAGTGTTTACCATACATTGATTTATTTGTGACTTCTTTAAGCAAACATGAGATGAGAGAAACTAAATCAAAACGCAGCATTGGTGTTTTAAATTAATGTATCTTTGAAGGGAAGCGACTGTCTTCAGAAATGTTTCTTATACACATACCGTAACACCCCAAGTTGCTATTGTAATTTTATTTTATTTTTTTTTTAAATTGCTATTGTAATTTTTAATGTCATTAGATTTTTAAAAATTATTTTAGTTTTCAGTCCTTGATGCACGTTCACGAGAGTACCACAACGCATGTGTGTGCATTCCTCTGCTTGTAAACGAGGCGCAGTGCATGCATGTTCTACGTCAGAATGCCGGCTCCTGTGTCAGCAGCACCGCACTAAAAATTTTTTGTGTGTAAAATCTAACATAAAAGTGACAGTACTTTGAATAGTCTTTGTAAAAATATGAAGCAAAACATGAAAATGTGGCAAGAAAAAAATTAAACAATTTAAAAAAAAAATTTTCAGCATCGACTATAGCAGCAGAAGAATTTTGGTCGCTAGTCTCACACATCTCTAATGGCTACAATGTCCAATAAACAATGGAAAAACTGAGAGTTCACACCATCCAAATGAACCAAACTCTAACATCAACCGAACCTGGTGCACACCAAAAGTGCTAGTGTTGAAGCACCCTCATATTCTAGAAATTAAATTACTTGCAGTTGGTCTGCACTGTTAAAAAAAAACAAACAAACAAAAAAAAAAAAATCAGTACAAATACAGTACAATATACCGTAATAATTTGAAGGAATTTTCCCTATTTGGTTTTTACAGGTGTTTTTCCGTATTTCTGAATTACGCTTTGCATTGTGGGAACAAGAACCTCGGTGGCTTATCAGCGTGATAACAGTGAAGAGAAGACGCGGAAAATTTCTCGGTCAAAGAATATCGGAAAGAAAATAGTTATTGAATCATTTATTCTGTTGACTTTCACAACAATGTGAAGTTGGTTGCTGACTGATGCGTCGGATTCCTGTTTACACAGTCACTCCACAAACAACGTGCTAGCAACCTTACCAAATTGATTGGATTGATTACTTTTGCATGTTATCATCCTTGTGTGTATAAGGTGTGTTCAAACTGCTTGTCATTATGTATATGGCCATTTTGTCATGTCTTTTTTGTTTAAGGTGATGGGCAGTTCAAGATCATTGTCGTTCAAGAAGTTAATGACCACTGTTGCGGTTGTGAGCTACAAATACCCAGAGCAGACAGCACTTACATTGGAATTCATACAGAAGTAAGCAACACGTATGTTATAAAACTTGTATAAAGCACTTGTATAAAGCATTTGGATGTGTTGCTGTTATAAATGTGTATAAAGCATTTGGATATGTTGCTGTTTATTTAGTTGAAAATAATAAAGTATATTGTTAGACATTGATGATCTGACAAGCTCATATGACAGATGCAAATGGAGAGTATTGGAAATATAAGTTAAGCAATTTATAAACAAATATTTTAATTGGCAAGTATTAGGGTTAGCAGTTCATTTAATTAACTTAAAATACTCTATGATTGCTTTTCCATTTCCAACCTGCATGTTACTCTGTAGTTTAGTTTCATTCAATTTTATTTTTTAGAATTTTTCCATTTCTTTTAGAATTTTTGCTGTGAATAAATCCTAAATGAGGGTTGAGATGAAGGCAACCAAGTGGGTTTGTATTCTGTTTTATTAACAGTTTTTATTTAACATTAGTGTTCAATATTGTTAAGTATATTCTAAGACATAGTTGATCTGACAAGCTCATATGACAGATGCAAATGGAGATTTTTGGAAATGTAAGTTAAGCAATGTATAAACAATTGGAAAGTATTATGGATTGCAGTTGACTTAATGAACTTAAAGTACTGTACTTGTCCACTCCAACCTGCATATAGCTCTGTAGTTCAGTTTTCATTTAATTTTTGTCATATCCAATTTTTTTTAGAATTTTCCTGTGAAGAAATCCTGAACGAGGTTTGAGATGAAGGCAACCAAGTGACCACGCATTCCTCCAAGACTCTTGCATGAACAATTTCGAAATTCCATGTAATATTTGAGGGTTTTTTTTTAATTAAAAAAAATGTCACTTGTATTAAACATGCAGATAAATGGGAAATAATACATCCCTTATAATGAACTGCATCACTACAACAATATTTCAGTTATAATGAACTTCAAAATTCTGTTGTCAACCCACTGGAGACACATACTTTATTGATGTCTTTATACCTTTCTGGACCTTGAAAATGGTAGCTGCGTAGACTATCAATAGAGGGACAGAAAGTACACAGATTTCATTAAAAATACTCTTTATTTGTGTTCTAAAGATGAATTAATATGGGTTTGGAATAGTATGAGGGTGAGTAATTGACAGAATTCCCATTTTTGTGTGAACTATCCCTCTAAACAATATTGTTTTCTCTTATAAGAAAAAAAAGTTTTGAATCTTGACTGTTTTACAGTTTGAAGTTTATATTTTGTGACCACTATTTAGTGCAACACCAGTATTGTACAGGTGCTCATGTTTTCTTTTTTTAATTCTGTCTATTGCTGTTTAAAGCTAAACTGTCTTTTACAATACAGGTATTTTTTGGTGTTTTACACATTGTTAAATGAATTGATTTGACTGTTTTGATTGATGATATTGTTTGGTTCTAACCAATTTAAGGCAAACAAAAGCCACTGAATGCATTTTAAGAATGTTTACATAAAGGAAAAAGAAACCATGTTTAATTTGTATATTGTGCTTGATTTATTTGCTTTACATGTACATATATAGAGAGAGAGAGATAGAGAGAAAGAGATAAATACACCATTAATACAGAAAAAGTCCTATTTTTTACTGTTGGCAAACTGTAAATTACCAGAAAATTTCTGTTTTTTAATTATGGTACAAAGTCCAGGTAATGAGCTGCCAGTTGTCACACACACATGGAGGAGACGAGAGGTGAGTGACAAACCAAACCAGCATTTATTAGACAGATGGATGAACACACAGAGGTTGAGACAAATGGTAAATGATATATCTTAGCTGACAGTCCTTGTGAGAATGTTAAGGTGATATTCCAGTTCGGTAAGCCACGTTGGATCCAGAGAGCACAGGAGAGTTCGATGGAGAGAATTAGCATGAGGTCAGGAGCTGTCGTCATAGGGTGCGAACGGCAGACCCGACAAGAGATGAATGGCAGAGAGTCCTTTTTATAGGGTGTGGCTAATTGGGATCAGGTGCACGTGATTAGAATTCAGGTGATGAGGAGCGGGTGGGCGGTGTTCTAGGTGACGTGGCAGGTGAAGGTGGCTGTGGTGAATGCCTGACACTACCCGCCCCCTCCAGGGGCAGCTCCCGACGCCCTAACACGACGCCGAGGACAGCCACGACCGCGAGGGGCAGGATGATCTGGATGGTCACGATGGAAGTCAGATAGTAGAGGGGGATCAAGCACATCGTCTCTGGAGACCCAGGATCGCTCTTCTGGTCCATACCCCTCCCAGTCTATGAGGTATTCCAGGTGGCCTCCCCGATGCCGTGAGTCCAAGATCTTGTGGACCGTGTAGATGGATGGTTGGTCCAGGACTTCTGGAGGAGGGGGTTCCGCTTCAGCTCCCGGGGTTTCTGTGGCAGAGGGAAAGAAGGGTAGAAGAGAGACGTAGAATGTGGGATGAATACGGTACCTGGGTGGGAGCTGAAGCGACATCATTGATCTGCCTCAGGATTTTGAAGGGACCAATGTAGCGGGGACTCAGCTTGGGGCAGGGTAGCCGTAGGGTGGAGGGAATTTTGTGCGTACTCGGCCCACGGGAGGAACCTGCTCCAGCTCTGTTGGTCCTCATGACAGTATGCCTGGAGGTAACGTCCGAGCTCCTGGATCTTTCTCTCTGTCTGGCCATTAGTCTGTAGATGATATCCAGAGGAAAGGTTAACAGTAACACCAAGCAGCTTGAAAAAAGCTTTCCAGACGTGTGATATGAATTGAGGGCCCCGGTCCGACACAATCTCCTCAGGGATGCCAAAGTGACGGAACACCTGGTGGAAAAGATGTTCAGTGGTCTCCATGGCTGTTGGTAATCCCTTTAGTGGAAGAAACTTGCAAGACTTAGAAAAATGATCGACAATCACTAGCACACGTGTTAACTTCCGAGCTGGGGAGGTCAGTCACAAAGTCTATGCCGAGATGGGACCAGGGCCTCTCCAGAATGGGTAATGGAACCAGTTTCCCTGTAGGTAACATGCGTGGAGAGTTAGACATGGCACAGACAGAGCAGCTCTGGACGTACCTGATGGTATCACGGCGCATACTGGGCCACCAGTAACGAGTCTGAAGAAGCGAGAGGGTCCGCTGCCTGGATGTCCAGAGCCCGGAGACTGGTGAGCTGTGCCCAGAAGGGTTTGAGGCTGGGAGCGGGGAACGTAGATCTTACCCTCTGGGCACTCCGGCAGAGCAGGCTCCTGGAGAGTGGCGTGCTGTATGTCCTGATCCAGATTCCATACTATGGGACTGACAATGAGATTAGGAGGGATGATGGGTTCAGGTCCGTGTGTAGTTCAGATGAGGATTGACGAGAGAGGGCGTCCGCAGGGATATTCTTGGAACCAGGTCGGTAAGTGATCTTGAAATTGAAACGTGTGAAGAAGAGCGCCCAATGTGCTTGTCTGGGGGTCTGGGGATGGATTGCCCCCTCTAACCAATGACGCCACTCTTCCAGGGCCAATTTGATGGCAAGCAGTTTTCGGTTTCCCACATCGTAATTTTGCTCCGCCGGAGACAGCTTACGCAAATAGAATGCACAGGGATGGAGGATAGGAGGCTCACCGACCACTTGAGGGAGCACCGCACCCACTCCAGTGGTGAAAGCGTCAACCTCAACCGTAAGCGGGAGTTCTGGATCTGGATGGTGTAATAGGGGTGCAGTGCTGAAAATGTGCTTGAGATGTTGAAAAGCTTCATGGGCAGCGGGGTTCCAGGTGAGATGTTTTGGTTTGCCCCTCAGGAGGGAGGTCAATGGAGCGGTGATGGAACTGTAATCCTTAATGAAACGACGGTAGAAGTTGGAGAATCCTAGGAAACGTTGGAGTTCCTTTATACTGTTGGGTTGAGGCCAGTCTTGAACGACGTGGATTTTCCCCTGATCCATCTGCACACCCTCGGCACTGATGATATATCCTAGGAACTGTACAGATGGTTTATGGAACTCACAATTCTCCAGTTTAAGGTACAGATTGTGCTGGCAGAGCTTGCGAAGGACCTGCTGGACGTACTGGCGATGTTCGGCCTTGTTCCGGGAGTAGATCAAAATATCATCAATATAGACCATGACAAACCGATGGAGGAACTCCCGGAACACCTCGTTCATAAACGTTTGGAAGACAGAAGGACTGACGGATAAGCCGTACGGCATGACCTGGTATTCGTAGTGCCCCGTACGTGTTACAAAGGTGGTCTTCCATTTGCCTCCCGCACGAATACGAACGAGGTTGTAAGCACTCCGCAGGTCCAGCTTTGTGAAGACCTGGGCTCCACAAAGCTCTTCGAGGGCGGCAGGGACCAGGGGTAGAGGATAAGTCTGTTGGAGGATCTGGGAGTTGAGTTGCTGGTAGTCAATGCAGGGATGAAGACCACCATCCTTCTTACCCACGAAGAAAAAGCTTGAAGCGGCCGGCGAGGTAGACGGTCGGATGAATCCCTGATTGAGAGCCTCCGCGATGTACTCCTCCATCGCCTGGCGCTCCGGGATGGACAGAGGATACACCCTTCCCTTGGGTAGTTGAGCTCCAGGCAGCAAGTCAATGGCACAGTCCCGATGAGGTGGTAGATGGGCCGATGAGTTGGTAGATGGGTGGCAGCTTGCTTACTGAACACATCCTGGAACACTGTGTACTCTGCTGGGATTTCGGGTGTGAAGGCAGGTTCAGGACTCTCAACATGCGTAGATGCCACTAGAGCTAGAACAGATTGAGAATGAGGTAACTTGGATAGACATTGGGTATAACACATTTGACTCCAACGAGTGACGTCACAGGGATCCCAGCGGAGCTCCGGACGATGAAGACGCAGCCAGGGGCGTCCCAGGATGATGCCTGGAGTTGACTCCTCCAGTAGCAGAAATTTTATTTCCTCTTTATGAAATAATCCAACCTACAACGCAGTGATGTAGGGTGATGAATGACGTACTTTCCCACGTCCGAGTGGTTTTCCTTGAATGGTCTTAACAGCATAAACTTGACAGTGGCGATGACGTGTGAGTTGGAGTTGGTTCAGACATTTCTGGGAGATGAAGTTGCCAGAGGAGCCTGAGTCGACCAGAGTGGACACAGAAAGAGAGCAATGTAGGAGTATGCAAAGTAACGGGTAATAGTGTAAGGCTGGCAGTTTCTACTTCGGATTGAATAGTTCTCACCACCGGGCGTGGGGGTCTGATGGGGCAGGTGCAGATATGATGTCCCTGTTGACCACAATATAGGCATAATCCAAGAGTGATGTGACGATTTCGTTCACTGCGTGAGAGCCGGGTGGTATCAACTTGCATGGGTTCTGGTACTGGGAAGCTAGCAGCCACCGAGGCAGACTGAGGAGCGGTTACCGGTGGCTGGCAGGCGGCTAGCCACTGAGAAACTCTAGTTGTACGTTGAAGGAATGATTCCAATCCAATGCTGTCATCGTACAGAGCCATGGCGGCGCAAATTTCAGGGTTGAGTCCTTGCCAGTATGCAGCCAGCGTGCGGAAGTGAAGAGTGTACTCGTTGACCGAAGAAGTTCCTTGTTACAGGCGGAACAGCTGATCGGAAGTGGTGAGAGTGCTGGTCGCTGTGCTAAAAACCTCTGAGAAATGACTGGTAAACTGTTCATAAGAGTTAATAATGGGGTTGTTGGAATTCCAGATCGCTTTTGCCCATTGTAGGGCCTTACCAGTGAGTAGTGAGATGAGGAAAGTGACCTTGGCGTTCTCAGAGGGAAACTGTTGTGATTGCATCTGGATGTACAGGTTGACTTGTAGAAGAAAACCGCTACACTCAGCTGCCTCGCCCGCAAATGTAGTGGGCATGGCCATGGGACATCCTGAGGCAGGTGGCGGCGGAGGTGTATGTAACGCCGCCTTGAAGACATTCACCAACTCAAGGAGAGGATCAACTGCAGCTGGTGTCTCAGTGCTCATCTTTGTGTCGGTCGGGTCTTCTGTCACACACACACATGGAGGAGACGAGAGGTGAGTGACAAACCAAACCAGCGTTTATTAGACAGATGGATGAAGACACAGAGGTTGAGACAAATCGTAAATGATATATCTTAGCTGACAGTCCTTGTGAGAATGTTAAGGTGATAGTCCAGTTTGGTAAGCCAAGTTGGATCCAGAGAGCACAGGAGAGTTCGACGGAGAGAATTAGCATGAGGTCAGGAGCTGTCGTCATAGGGTCCGAACGGTAGACCCGACAAGAGATGAATGGCAGAAAGTCCTTTTTATAGGGTGTGGCTGATTGGGATCAGATGCACGTGATTAGAATTCAGGTGATGAGGAGCAGGTGGGCGGTGCTCTAGGTGATGTGGCAGGTGAAGGTGGCTGTGGTGAATGCCTGACACCAGTACTTTTTTCGCTTTTTTACAGATTTTTTTTTACGTTGTGATACTCCCAGCTATGCTCAACTTACGCCTTTTTTTTTTTTTTTACTTTGCCTCTTAACTGCTGATTGTTGATGTTATTATTTTAAAATATTTTTAAAAGAATGTATTACTAAAGTTAAAATAATGTACCGTAGTATTCTATATTGATTCAGTTGTTCAATATTTGCATTTAAAGAATTGTTTTTTTGTTGTTGTTTTTCAGCCATCTCATTAAATTGAAGGGCATAGAAATTGACTTTTTGATTGTGACTGAGGAGCAATGGGAAATGCTTCCAAAAGAAACCATTGACGTTGCCATCATTTTGGAAGCGCGTATTGACCCTTACCGATATCTGTGATGTCCTGAAAGCATTTGTGCTTTGGATGGGTCTTCTTTACATCGTTAACATTGATTACCCAAAACACATGAAGCACACTTTCAATGTTCTCCAAAAACTTTTCATGAACATTGGTAGGAGCAGCTGTTCTTAGTGTGCTTACAATAAATTTAGAATCCCTCATCTGTTCTTTCGATTAAATGTGAATTAGTGAAAGGAATGTAAATATTTACTGCAGTTGTTACACAGAAATGAAATGTCAATGTTCATCTATGTTTTTTAAAGTTAGGGTGTATTAATACTAAACAAAGTAATACTAAGTAGGAGGCTGTCTATTTTGAATTCAAATAAAATAGCCTTCTGCATGTTCTTCAGAGTCCATGAGGCTATTTTCTGCAGTACTGTTAGAAAATAGAAACTTGAGTTGTGTGGGCAAATTACATAGTTCATTAAGCTGAATGAACTTAACATTACAAGTAAAATGAACTATTCTTGAAAAAGTAACCTGGCTGCCTTAAAAGATGATTTAACAAGATTCTTACTTAAAAGTTGACTCAGCTTTTTTCAGCTTCACCTTTGTTACCCCAACTATTACTTCTAGATTTAAGAAACTCCAACATATGTATAAACAACATAAGTTTTTTTTTTTATTTAACACTGTAAGGCAGCCAGGTTACAAATTATTTTAAGTTGAATCAACTTATTTGTTTTTAAAGTGTACTAGCATTATTTGTTTCGGGCTTGGCTAAAGGAGAACACAATTTTTTTCTTTTTTTTTTTTTAATAATTTGCCAGGACAACTAAAGATTTTCCAGGACATTTTCCATTTTCTCCCATTTTTCATGTTTTCATGTCCAGAGCTGGAAAATTAGTCATCAATTTTCCAGGTTTTCCAGGACGCGTGGGAACCCTGATTTTAGGATAGTTTGTGGCTTGGTCTTAGTGCCTTAGGAGTCCTCTTCACTACTCCTAACGTTTCACAGACTTAGGAGCTAGTTTTTGTGCGCTTTGTGAAATACTCTTAGAACAAAAATGTAAAAGTCTTAAATTTAGGACTGACACGCCCATTATTTTTAAGATTTTCTCCTAAATTGGCAAGTTATGAGTTATCTTTAGCCTTAAGATGTTTTGTGAATACAGCTCCAGCTTTGTTAATAGGTTTTAAGGGAAAACTTTTAGCTAAAAACTTTTACTGGTATTTAGGAGAAATATTAGTGGTAAGATAAAATGTTTTGTGAATACGGGCCCAGGACAGTTATATCATGCTGAAATTTTTTACTTAAACATGAATTAAAGAACTTTTTGACCCTAAAAAATGAATTAATAAAAAATAGAAATTAAAAACATACCTATTACTGAAGAATTGTATTCAAATCACTTAATGTATTTTTAATGAGATACAAAAAACAATACAAAAACTTTACAAAAAAAATGAGTGTCACATCATTGATCCTTCATACAATTTTTCTTTTATGTTTTTATCTAATGAGTAAATGAACAGGGGCTATATGTATAAAGCCCCTCAGAGTAAAATTTTAGTCTTAAGTGTGTCAAAATTCCAAGAATGATGTAATTTTACTCTTATCATTCCTAGATGATTCATAAAGGTTCTGAATTGTTTGGACTAGGTCTCAGCTCCTAAATTATTTAAGAGCTGGAGAGGTCTCCTAACCTAGTTAGGAGTAACACAATGTCAGCAAAGAGGAGGAGACACACACTTTCCAATGAACATATGACGTTTTGGAGTTCCTTATCAGTCGGTCACCACCAACAAATGGGATCTCGCTTAGAGAGACCAATCTACTTCGAGTGCAAACTAAACGAGCCAATGCATATTGGCATGCAATGATTGCATCCAGCTGCCACTGTTCACAGTGCGAGTACAATTAGGCAGCAGGTGCAGCGCATAGTCAGGTTTTCACTTCACAATCGTCGCCTCACATGGGCATTAAGCACGCTGAGGCGGCTTTCATGGATCAGTCATGCTCTCATTGCGGGAGTATGACCGTTGTGGAGTTGCGCACCAGACTCCATTTCCTGCAAAGGGGCGGCGTGCCAGTTTCTCTGCCCAGATCTAGTGTTCCCTCTGGCAATCGCTGGGGGGGTGCCACCTCTGGCAGGGAGATGACTTCCCTGAGGGGTACCACTCATATCCTTCAGGTTCCCCCTGACGATCGGATGTCGATTGCTACATCGGAGGGTGAGCCAGACCTCTCTGGAGAGGATGATTCGAAACCTTCCGGACAGTCAGCGGTGCTGGATACGGATCCAGAGATGATGGCTATGCGTGCCCGGGCTGCCAAGAGGGTAGGGCTCGTTTGCGAAATGCCAGCGTGTCCCGATCCCTCCCAGCTGGACGAATGATATTAATACAATGCTTCTCTCTAGAGTTAATTAGACAATTGTGCCATTAATGCAGCTTTAGCCATATATTTTTTTATTACTTTCACTTTCATAACTCTTGCACAAAATTTGCTCGTTACTTCCTTGTGTTGCTTGACCCCTCCCATAATTGCTTATAGGCCACAATATCTGTATATAATAATACGCATACTTTCATGTTTCGATCCTTCTGCACCACAGACCATTTTTGCGGTTCTCTCGGGCTGTCCCTGTCGCACCGTGTCTTTACGAAAGTTGCGGAGGCGGTCCTTGTTCCCGTGAGAGAGCAGGGCATTTGCATCCTCAACTACCTCGACGACTGGCTAATACTGGCTCAGTCTCAGGATCAGTTGTGCGAACACAGGGACTTGGTGCTTGTGCACCTCAGCCAGTTGGGTCTTCGGGTCAACTTCCTGACGCAGGAACGTGAATAGGTTCAAGAGCAGGATGGTGGTTCCACTGAAACAATTTCAGAGACTCTTGAGGCATATGACAGCTGCAGCGGTAGTCACGCCACTGGGGCTGCTCCATATGAGACCGCTTCAAAGGCTGAGTCCCGAGGAGGGTGTGGCAATGTGACATTCACCGGGTGGTCAGACCTTATGTTCCTCTGGGCAGGAGTACCCCTAGAACAGGTCTCCAGGCATGCTGTGGTACACACAGATGCCTCCAAAACTGGCTGGGGGGCCACATACGATGGGCAGGCAGTGTCTGGGGTTTGGACAGGCCCTTAGCTACACTGGCACATCAACCGACTAGAAGTGCTAGAAGTACCCCTTGCCTTGAACCGTGTCTAAGGGTGCTTACGAGGCAAGCACATTCTGGTCTGCACGGACAACACTGCAACTGTTGCGTACATCAACCGACAAGTCGCAACTCGCCTGCCACCTCATCCTCTGGAGTCAGAAGCATATGAGGTCACCTCTGGAACTTTGGAAGCTACATGTCTGGTCCCCGGACAGGACGTGGAGGTTCTAGGTGACCTACCCTAAGGAGTGGTAGACACCATCAATTCGGCCAGAGCCCAGTCCATGAGACAACACTTACACTTTGAAGTGGACCCCCAGAGATGAGGGGATCGTGAATCGTGCTGTCCTCCTTGCAGCAAGGGTTGGAGCGAAGGCTGTCTCCCTCCACCTTTAAAGTCTATGTGGCTGCTATTGCTGCACAAAATGACCCCACAGAGGGGATGTCGGTGGGGAAGCATGACCTGTTCATCAGGTTCCTCAGGGTGGGCAAGAAGGCTAAATCCACACCGGCCCTCCTCCGTACCCTATTTGGACACGGGTAGGGGACCTGCATGCATTTTCGGTTGACGAATCGTGCCTAGAGTTCGGGCCGCCTGACTCCCAGATAACACTGAGGCCTCCAACGTTAACTTTAGGGACCAGGTGGTGAGCCTTCAAGTGCTGCCAGATGTAGCAGAGCATCCGGTTCCAGGCCCTCACTCAATGAATCCATGAGAACCGGGAGAGGGCTGGGGTCCATATGAGAGACCTAAGTGGATCCCATATGTGTAAAATTCCACGTTATAACCTTAGAGCCCATGTTTCCCCGGCAGACTGTCTGCCATTCCAAAAGGGTTACAATCACCTCCAATCTTCCTGAAAAATGAGTCATATGTGTAAATGTTTCCAAAACCTCCTACGGGAAGGATGGGGCTTCTGCATGTTTCCAGTGCTCCAGCCTCACTATAGTGGGTAGTGCTATGTGACTGGTATTCTTGTTGCGAGCCCGGCTGACTCGGAGTGACCGACTGATAGGGAAAGTCTCAACCCTCGTTTCCTGAAGGAGGGAATGGAGACATCGCCTCCCGTCACCACAAGGGCTGCTGTACTTACCGACTCAGCTCCTCAGAGAAAACCTGACTATGTGCTGTACCTGCCTAACTATACACACGATGAGATCAGCAGCAGAGTAGAATGTATAATATATATACATAACCAAGACGTTATATGATGATACAGAATCGATAAAACGATACAAATTTGATCATCAAGCAATTTTTTTTTTAACTGACCAAGTAAGAAACACTCTTCAAATCAATGCTCTAACTGCAGAAATAAAAGTAGTCTCTTTTTTTGTTCACTGGAAAATTTGAAAAATTCAGCAATGGACCGGTACTGACACAGTAAGAAGGGTCTTAAATATTGTGACACTAACCCACCAAACACAACAGTGGACAAAAGTGATGTGTAGTGAGTTTTACTGACCTCACATTTCACTTAAACCATCAAAATATGAAAGGAAAAACAAAACACTGATCAGTGTTGCTAACTTCTTTCAGTTGAAAGTAGCTAAAACAGTCGCTAAATGTCGCTGATGAGGATGAGGTCATAATGGCGAGTTCACTCATCCATATAAATATAAATATATCAGTAGGACAGTGCTGTAATTGTCCAAGAAACTGATTTTGTTGCTAGGCTTTTGAATAAAAGCCTCTCTTGTTTTTATATGTGTTCATAATTTCTTTGTATGACAGCATGGCCAAAAATTTTTTTCTCTTGGCCACTACTACAATACATGCCAGTTCATTGACTTCATCCAATTGAACGCCAAACCATGCTGCAAAAACAAGCCACTTTTATGAGGACTGTGGGCTTCCCTTGAGTTGATGGAGCTGTTGATGGAACTCATGTTCACATCACTGCTCCAACTGTAAACAAGAAGACACATTCACAAAACATCTTAAGGCTAAAAGTAGCTCAAAATTGTCGACTTAGGAGAAAATCTTAAAATGGGCATGTCAGTCCTACATTTATGAATCCTACATTTTTGCTCTAAGAGTATTTCACAAAACATTTTAAAGCTAAAACTAGCTCCTAAATCTGTGAAACATTAGGAGTAGTGAAGAGCACTCCTAAGTCACTAAGATCAAATCCCAAACTATCCTAAAATGGCAGTTGCCGAATCTGGTTCGGAATATAAACATTTTAAACATTTGCTTTTCTAAACAGCTTTTGCTGCTTTTTGGGATAAATCTTTGTGGAAAGATAAAATTGTTTTGTGAATATGGGCCCAGATGATCAAAATATCCTCTTGAATTCTTCATTAAATATTGATGTGATTGGTGTAGTTACACTACTGTTTTGCCTTTGTAGGGCAGAATAGTTGTATGTGGAAAAAAAGAAAAAAAAGTAAAAAGAAAAGCACAGTTTTCCTTATTTTCTTTTAAAATAAGGGGAAAAAGTCAACAGACATAATAGCAAGTACCTTTGCTTTTAAATCCCTGTGAAGTACTCTCTTGTCATGAATGTGTTTGGTGCCTAGACACATCTGTGCAAACCACTTCAGGATCTACAAACAAACAGATGACAACAGTGTATAAACTGCATAAAATAACCCAAAAACAGAATACGTCCTTATTGATTACCTAAATTTACTATCAAGTTTGTGGTAATACGCATTACAAAAATACGTTGTATATTAACAACTGTGCCATAATTATACCATATTTTTTGTTATATGGTAGTACTTTTTCTTAAATAGTAATGTCAAGGACATGGTTCAGACAACAAATATTTTTTTTGATTAAATGTTACCAGACACATTCTTGTGCTTTGTGCTACACAGCTTTCAGGTACCATGGGGTATAATAATGAAAAATTAGGACAGGACCATCATCTTTGTCATACCATGTCCTCAGCGAATAGAACATTTTTTTGCTGCTGTATCCTTTGAAAAAGATCTCCACCACTGCAGAATTCCATCACAATATACAGATGACCATCATCTGAAAAGAGAGGGTCCATTATTATTATTATTATTATTTATTTATTTATTTTTACTTTAGATCTTATGAAATTTTAGTCATTTACAGTATATAAAACACCCTGACAAACCTTCAAATGAGTCTCTAAACGCCACAATGTTTGGATGCTTCATTCTGGACAACAGCACAGCTTCTCTTCTGCTGTTTCTTATACCAGAATCAATCTATGAATCAGCACAGAAACCTTTTAATGCATTTTTCCAAGTATGTTTAACAATTTCTTTAATTCAGAGCTTTCATTACCTTTGGCAGTCGTATTTCCTTCATAACATAATTCTGCTCTTCGTTTATTGGCTGAACCAAAAGAGCTCGACCGAAAGATCCTGTTCCAATGACTTTCACTAATGAATACTGATCCATAATAGAAACTTCAGACACAATAAATGCTTAAAGCTTTTCTTTCTTAACGTAACACTACAAAACTAATTATACGTCTGTTATTCACCTGTTCGAGCTTTATACAGACACCAGACAACTGACTGGCAACATATATATCTGTATTTGCTTAATAGTTTTAACCAGTGCAAAACTAGATTAAGGATGCATTTGCTCGGAACAGGACAGTGGCAAAACGTTATATCACCATTAGCTTGTTTCAGGTACAGACGCTATAGTGCCACTTCCTTATTGTCACATGACGTAGTGATGACGCTTTTGGCCTGTACAACGTGGACCGCACTGACTTCTTCCCTTGTTTTGAATGCGAGAAAGATATAACACTAGGTATATATAATGCTGTACATATAAATATTAAGTAATTAATTGGGTATTAATAAAGGTCTCTCAATGTTGTGTAACTGGCCATTTCATTATTCATGTTTATTCATATTTAAAATATTGGCCATACAACTGCTGAAATACCGTATGGTCACGTGATACCCGCTTCTTTTCTCAGTGCTAGTGAGAAATGGCCAGTTACAGATGTTTTTTTTTATTATTTTTTACAGAGATAGCTGTTTCACGTTTCTGTTTCTATGTTAATTACCAGTAATTGTTACTGATATGGGTCAACGCATACAATTTTTAGTGTAATTATTTTTCCTTTTGTCCTGATATTTGAATGCGGCTAAGTGAAGTGGATGATTCTATTTCTGAAGCGCAAAGCGCCATCTCGAGGTATACAATGGTTCTGCCATGGCTGTGCCCAGTTTAGCCACTAGATGGCAGGAAAAGTACGTAGTAAAGTTTAATATACGCAGTCCGTGCAGTTTTTAGTGCGCTCATATCCTATATCATGCGTATTATAATGATAAAAAAGTGCTTAGTGTATGAAAAATACGTTTTATCTGCATTCTTCAAATCAGGTCTTTGCATTTTGGCACTGAATTAACCTTCTAAACAGCGCCCCCACACGCCTAAAACGACATTAAATGAAATGGCTGCAGCTCTTGGTCTAGACTCTGTTGGTCTGTACAATCTCTGCCATCACCGGTGTTTCGGGGGGCAGCTGTTTCTAGCGAAATGTTACATGTTACATATTCCCCTCCCAGACAGAGTCGGGCTACTACAGTCATTATTCTATTCCATTACTCTATTTAGAGTAGACTCAATTCCAAGAAAAGCGTTGTATCTCCTGCCCAGAGAACAACGTATTTGGGGGTTGTATGGGATTTGATCACAATGCGGGCACAGCTGTTTCCTGCATGTGTCGAAATTTTTACTCACCAGCCACTGTGGCTAGTGGTTGTCCTAAATTACTAGCCATTTAGCATTTTCACTGGCCATTTTGTTGTTGGATAAATTATATGATATTTTATATGACTAAAGTTACTGCCTACTAAAGTTTATTTACATTGATTTCCAGGTCTTTTTTTTTTTCCTATTTAAAGGGCATTTTCCCCTAACTGTATTAAATGCATGCATTATGTTTCATTTCAAATTCTTATATTTTATTAATAATTTCACTTAATTTAATAAGACACTGTAGGGTTGTTACCAATCAAATGAAATCGGTATTAACAAACTGATCTTTCCACGGCAGAAGAAACAGAAGCAGCTAAAGTGGCATTTAGGTGCATTTACACGTTTGGACCACTGAATCATTTAATTCAAATGATTCATTCAGAAATGTGAATCATTCAGTAACAAAACACTGCCGTGTTACTCAGAGATGTGTGACTGTTCTGCTCTGATCTTTGTTTTGAACTATTTTCGTTAACCAAATCAGGCAAAAACAGTAAACACTGACAATATTGTACTAAAATGAATATTAACTATTCATTTGAACTCTTGTATAAAACCAATGTCAAATGTGCAATTGTGGTTTTCAGGGAAAATGGCACTCTCTTGGTCATGTCATGTTGCTTAACTAGGCTATATGTTACAAATATTAAAACAACATTTTTACTACAATATATTTCTTCTGTGTGCAGTTGTGTTAATTTGTTTTGATTTCTCTACAACATTGTTTTACACACTGACCAGTTGCCCAATCCCCAACTGATGTGACCTCAATACTGTCAATACATTATCCATTATCAATTGCTGTTTATACCAAATGTAATAAAATCAGAATCTTTCTTGCCCAAATTTTGGTGCTTCCCCAATTAGATGTTTTAATCAGATTAGTTGTCCAGTCAGGCAAGTAAAGTTCTCATTCACTTGCCTTTTCAAAAAATCCACTTGTCCTAGAAAAGCATTAATGTCAAGCTCTGTTATAAGTTCAGCTGGCTAGTGGGAACATTTGGCGGTTTGGCAGTCGTTAATTTCAACCCCTGCTTAAGAATATCAGGTTATAGCAGAAAGTTACCAACCATTTCAGTTGTGGCTCAAAGCCAGGGGATTTCATCCAAGACCTAATCACCAGGAGCAGATAAAATTTATGTGCTGGGGTCTTCATACCCTTTCTGTGTGGTTCAGAACCCAGGTTCCTACCTTCTTCGCAAGATGATAACGACAGACACTTCCCTCACAGGCTGGGGTGCGGTCTTAGATGGCCAGCCCAAGCGATCTGGAGAGGTCATCTTCACGATTAGCACATCAATTTTCTAATTTTCTACCACGTCCTAGTCCGGGTGGAAAAAAACTGCAGTACTTTCTTACATAAATTGCCAAGGTGGACTGCATTTGCGCCACCTAAACAGGCTAGAGCAGCAGGTTCTGCTTTGGGCACCAGAAAAAGTTCCTGTGCCTCAGAATTTTTTTTTTATTCTGAAGCATATAAATGCAGGGGCAGACTTGCTGTCCAGACATGCTGTGACACACGGGGAATGGAAACTCCACCCTGAAAGTAGTCAGTCAAATTTGGGAAAATTCTAAATTCTGACTCCTCCAGCTCCCCTGGGTCTGAACACAATTGCCCATATGTGGCCCAGACTATGTCTTTATGCATTTTCCCCAATCACTGTGCTCCCGGGAGTCCTGGCCAAGCTCTGTCAACAAGGGTTGTGCTTCTTATTGATAGTGCCTCCTTGCCCGACCAAGGAGTCTGGTTCTCAGACCTAATATACCTCCTTGACGGCTCACCGTGGACAATTCCGATCAGGAGAGATTTCTTATTTCAGGCACAGGGGAAATTATTTCATCCCTGGCCTGAGCTCTGAAGCCTGGGCTCTGATGTCTGAAAGGGGCTGGTTTCTGAAAGGGACCAACTAAGAGATGCTGAACTTCCAGCTGATGTAGTACAGACTATTCTAAGTGTCCCTCCACTAGAAGGTACCCTCAGAGTCCATGTGGCCACCATTTCAGCTTGTCATGCTCTGACTGAAAGCATACTCTAGTCGCCCTTCATTTGTGGAGATAGAGCAACAGTCTCTTCATGGGACTTAGCTGTAGTGCTTGAGGATCTGGTTGGGAAAACCTTTGAACCACTAAAGTCACACCTGTCAAATTTCTGACTTTGAAGATATTTCTTTTAACAGCTATTACTTCTCTAAAGAGAAACTGGGATTTGCAGGCTCTGTCAGTCTCTCCATTCTGCTTAGACTTTGCCCCTGAAGTCAAAGCTATTTTGCACCTTCACCCTAATTATCTTCCTAAAGTTCCATTCTTGACCATGTATCTGGTCGTTCTTAAAGCCTTCTGCCCTCCACCATTCACAACACTGGAACAAGAAAGTCTTTACTTACTTTGTTCAGTGCTCTTCAGATTAATGTCCCCTGCACCAGTCAGTGGCATAAGTCGGAGGAGGTCTTCATATCCCATGGGTGCCGCATCCATGGGGTTAGCAAAAGGTGTCCCCTTGCAACATGTTCATTAGGTTCTATAGTTTGGATGTCCATGGTACTCCAGGCTTGTTTGTCCTTGAGTCAACATTCCAAGGTCGTGTCTGAGACCTGTCCACACTACACAACCTTGGGGGATCCAGACACTTTCTAGTGTGGCGGTGTTGGTTTTCTCGTTCCCATCAGCATTAATGAAACACAGCATAGAATGTAGCCTTTGATAGAGAACATCACAGGTTACTTGACTGTAACCCTGTTACCTGAGGAATCGGGAATGAGATGCTCCGCTTCATTGCCGCATTGTAGGCATGCCTTGACATCTCTTCAGACAAAGGTATAACCTAAGAATGCATATGACCTTACCATCACACTGTGGAAATACGAACGGAAGACAGATGAGAACAAGTGCATTTACATAAGATCTATAAACTCTGTGATTTAGTTTAATAACTTTAGCTTGACCAGTTACATTCTGAGAATCTCTCAAACAGAATGATTGTAAAATCACGGAAAAGAACTTCAATGTCACGAAAAAAAAATCTAATTGTCTCGAATCAAAATAATGTTTGTTAGTTTGAGTTCATAGACTTTAGTTTTGTTATATTATAATGAGGAGGTGTAATGAGGAGGTGTGACAATGTAGTTGGAGGATCCACATGCAGGCTTTATTTTAAACGAAGTCAGACAGGCAGGGTTGAACACCAACAAACAATATTGTAGCATCTGGACCAATCAGACACACAGTTATTTGTTACATTTAACAAATGATCTTTAAAATCAACAAGACAGCTATATGTTGGAGTTCTGGAGACAACCCCCAAAAGCAACTAACACCCCATAAGGGCTCAGTTGCCAGGGCGACCATCTGATAACATGGGTTTTACTGCTCAAAGGAATGCAAGCAGAGCAACGCTCACTACATTTACCCATAGGAAAGAAACAATGCCCACAGAAATGGACTCTCCCCTATTCATTCACAGACAAACCTTTCTTTGACCTTTGAATCACACATAGTCCCAGGTCATAGTGTATAGTATTACTGCTTTGTATTTTGTGTAACTAGTAGTATAACTCACCTATTCACTACACCCCGAACTACCTTTCCGATGCTCCACCTTACTCACCCCTCTCACAGCTGCAGCCAATCACGAACAGCATAAATACGAGGCCCTTCCCACTATTCGGGGCCGAGTATTGTACCACGTTTGGTTTTTTTGAATTCGTATTTTGATGATCTAAAAGATGGTGTATGTTATATGTTGATACCTATGCAACATATTAGTGTTTTAAGAATACTTAGTAGTTTTTGCATCAGTTGAATTACATATGCAAAATACCATGCTCACAGACAAAGAGTCGTAAATTTTCTCTCTAAAAGTGAAGGTCATCATTGGGTCTGTGACCTCCTGGAGGTGTAGTCTCCAGAGGCCTTAAAGGCACTCACACGAGTGATTCCCCGTCCTCTTCTGCTAAATCTTCCAACTGCTGCCCATGTGGAGGGACTCACAGGGAGCCTGAGCCGGTGCGGGGCATACCCCACGAACAGCATAAATACGAGGCCCTTCCCACTATTCGGGGCAGAGTATTGTACAGCCTTTAGCACTTGTCTTGTGTTAGCTGCTTTATGGAGCCCTTTCCTAGTTATTTCTTCTGATCTAGTTTTATCAGTCGTGTCTTGACCCTAGCTTTGTTATATTGGATTTTTGCCCTTCGTGGATTTACCCTTTGTCTCGTCGTCACAGTGTCAGGGTTCTCCCCTGACAGTCTTGTCTGTGTTGTCTTTGTTTCATGTTTCTATGTTTGTGTTGTGTCTGAGCACATGGCTCTGTCTTTGTTGTTATCTGCCATGTGCTTCCCTTGTCCTGCCTCCTTGTTACCCATTGCCACGCCCCCTTGTTTAGTCCTTGATTGTCTTGAGTGTCGTCACCTGGTCCTTGTGTTCCTCTCTCGTTTGTCTGAGTGTTCTCACCTGTTCCTCATGTTCTCTGCACCTTTATATCGTTCTCCCTTTCCCTCTTGTTTTGCCAGTTCATTGTTATTCTTTGCTGTGCTATAGTCTATGTTTGCTAGCTTGTCTTCTCGTTTGTGATAATGATTATTCCTCACCTTGTTGTTCACTAAATACTGTCTCTTGTCCGTCTTTAGTCCAGTCCAGTCCCGTCTTGTCCTGCAGGCCGAGCTCCTGGTTTGCTCCCTCATCTGCAACGCAACCACACCTGTGCAGTGCCTGTGAGAGCACGTGTGTGGAGCGGCTATACCCTGTGTTCCTGTCGGGGGACCATTGCAAGCAGCCTTCTGATCCCTCTAGCCATCCTGGGTTGGACCCACTAGCCACTCTCGCTCTGCCTGGTGCCCCTGTCCCTCGTCATTGCCTATTGATTGGTCTGTGCACTGCTTCCCTTCTCTTTTGTTCTGTCAGCCATTCTGTTTAATAAACGATCACAACTCATTCTGCTTTTGAGTCCTCCTTCAGATATCTTGACATACAGACCCTCATATGGACTCAAGCCTGCCTGTTTAGATTATCTGTTTGCCTCGCCCCTTGGATTGTGTTCGCCGTTGATCAACCCTCGCCTGTTCGTGGAATACTCTTGTGTCTTGCCATCTGTGTACCTGTTTGCCAGTGTTCGACCCAGCCTGTTTATGACCATGTCTCTGTCTAATGTCAATAAAAGCTTGCATATGGGTCCGCCCGCTCCTCGCCCCGTTCCCTGCGTAACACTTAGAGGATGAGGAGTTATTTCCTGTGGCCCAGGAAATATAATTTGTTAGAGCTGATATGAAATTATACTGAATGT
Organism: Labeo catla; assembly: GCA_012976165.1. NCBI lineage: Eukaryota > Metazoa > Chordata > Actinopteri > Cypriniformes > Cyprinidae > Labeo > Labeo catla. The sequence continues at coordinate 191,802 of VONZ01000864.1, forward strand.
TCTTTGGACGAACAGATTAGTTGATGGAAAATTAATTCTGCTACAGTTACTACTGACAACTGAGCTAATTCGCTTCAATATCATCCAAGGCAAAGACAAAAAAGTAATCCAAAAAAAAGACAAGGGTCAGGGCAGGCAGCAAACAATCTGAAAAAAAAAAACAAAAAAAAGATAACCATTCCAAAGATAAAAACAGGCAAGGAAACACGGACGCTAGGAATGGCTAAGAATGCAGCAACAAATGTACAAACAATGCACAGCAACGAGGGGGTAAAGGGGTGCAATGCTAACCGGAAACTCCCGAGCCGTAATAAGCAGAACATGGACCTGTGGTATTCCCCATATCTGGTCATTAGTACTCCCAGATTCATCCGGAAATCTGCAGTGTTTACAGGAGTATACACCTCTTTTCATGCAATGACCCCTATGGGGGTCCTCAGTCCTATAGGGCTTGGCAACCGACATCACTGCGCAGTGCATTCTGGGACGGCTCCACCATATTGTGAGGCCACATCGGCGAGACTTAAAACAACCAGTTACTACACGAAAATGTGTTGAAAACAATGTTGAAAAGTCAATTAAATGAACTAAATTTATTATACAGAGCAGTGTCCTGTAGTATATGTGTTATTTGCTATTTATCATTTTATGGGACAATGACTAGCATAATTTTCATGTCAGACACAGTTAACTATGACATTTTACACATAATTGTATTTTTACCTGGTAAACCAACTCTTATACACGCATGCTCCAGATTTTTTTCAAATACATGTATTAATCTCTGTTTTTGATTGATCATACAACTTTGGGAATTACATTATATTTTAAATGATCTTGATCATGTTTTCAACACTCCGACATGAGCTCAGTTCTTTTGGTTGTTAATAGTAATCTGTCCGAAGGGTGTGGGTATATCAAGCAGGACCCGTGCAGGACTCTTATACAGAGACAAACTTCTACCGGACGCAAGAATCGGATCCGAATGAGGTGCCTGCAAGAGAATGTACTCGAGACCCCGATGATTTACCTCCTGTGACATTTCCAGATATTTTTGTATGTTTAGTCTATGGTGTGAGTGCTTATACCGAGGCTCTGTTTCGTAATTTTAAATCTATGGAAGCCCACGTTCAGTTCACAAATGGCTGGGTCCATGACTTGGAAGCCTACAAAAGGCAAGTGAAAATATTAAGGTGACCATATTTCTGAAATGAAAACCGGAGACATTTCCTAGTTCAGTGGTCAAAATATCACTTAAATCTCACTTGTGATTATATACGAATTAAAAAACGGGGACAATATGTTTTTGTTTTTTAATTGTTGTGGGATTAATATCATAATTGATCATTACAGTGATGTTTGAAGATGTTTAAACAATTCAACAAAAATCACACAATGAAAAATACCAAACATCAAAACAGTAGGATTAGGGTGAATTCAGGTAAAATTCCAAACATCTAAAAGAACATGTTGTGTTGACATTAATGTGATTAAATATCAGGATATTCAGAAATCAGGATATTGTTAAAATTAACTCTACAAAACTTTTAAAATGTGTCTATGGCTTTATAAAAACACATTAAAAATAAAACATTAATTATGAGAACATAAAACTGTATTTAATGAATGTTATTTTCTCATTTTCACAACATCTCTAATCAGGCTCATTATTTTGCATTTTAGGCTCATTTGACCATATGACCAAGCATTTGTGCAAGCGTAACTGATTAGTTTATTTTTTTATTATTATTCCTATCGTTGTGACGGCGGAAGTTTCAGGAATGTTTAATATTATGTGCAAAACAATCACGCAACCTTATTATGCCTTGTTTTACAGTGCACACAAACAATAGTACTTTGCTTCAACATGCATATTAGTATGTGACAAAACTGAAACCAATAATGCGTTCTCTTTTGATAAGTGATGACAATAGCGCTCTGCTCTCCTCCAAGCTCTTCAGGGCATTAGTAGCAGTGCGCGACCATCCGCTTGGATACATCGGACACATGACTCATTTCATTCTGTTTTCAGGCTGGAAAACAATAAAAAGAAAGTCTGTTCTCTATTTTTTTTTAACCTGTCGATCCTGCGAACGGACATCACATCCAACAACGCAACAATTTCTTCCCATGACTAAAACTTCATCAGTGCTTCACAAGTGGCCTCACAATATGGCAATTTTTCCCATCAGCCACCGCGGCACTACAGCCATGACGTCACGCCCCCATGCACTCCAAAATGCAGTTTAAATGCTGCTTCAAAGGGCTCTAAATGATCCCAGCCAAGGAAGAAGGGTCTGACCTAGCGAAACGAACATTTATTTTTTATTTTATTTTAATGTATATACTTTTTAACCTTAAACACTCGTCTTATATTAACGCCTGAACTGTTTTTTCTGGTTCATGACAGTTTGTGTATGTCAAAAAACTCTCATCTCATTTTCTTCTCCAACATCAAAATCATCATACGTCTCTGTTTTACCTTTTTTTTGGAAAGGATGTTTGATCTTTTTTGCATGTTCACTTTGTAAACACTGGGTCGGTACTTCTGCACCGATGTAGGATGGATTTAAAGTTGGAGAAAAAAATGTGATAGGAGTTTTTCAACATACCCTAACCAGAGAAAAATGAAGTTCAGGCAAACGAGAGAAGACGAGAAATATTATGTAAAACCTCTCAAAACCCCACCCAATAGGGTGATATCAGTAATGAGAACTGCACAGTGATCCACATGTATAAGACCATTGATTGTTTTGTTAATTAAAAACCCAGTGAGAGACTGACTGCCTGCCTCCTTTCTTTGACATGGTATCAGAAGTGACCAAGTAAGGAGAGAACCTCATATGAAAGAGGCTATAAAATGCCATATATAAAATGGCATTGTTGATACCGCCAGACAACTTTACATTTGACAAGCCAGGGAAATGGCTGTCATGGCGACAGCGTTTTGTGTGATACAGGATGGCAACCAAGCTCACAGAAGAGGACGGGGCAGTCCAAGTGAGTATGTGAATTTACGCGATGAGCAATGAGGCAGAAAATATTTACAAATCATGTGTTTTCAAAGAAAGATGTCAGAGTCAAGATGATTTTGAGACTGTTTTGAAGAAATTCAACGACAGCATACACGAGAGGGTGCAGTTTCACCAGTGAATTCAACAACCAGGGGAAAAAGCTGAGACATTTATCCACGCATTGTACGAGTTGTCGGAAAACTGTGATTTTGGCGCCAGCAGAAACAAGAACATCAGAGGCAGATTAGTTGTAGGAATAAGATACAAAGACTTTTTAACAAAGCTTCAACTAATTAAAGACCTCACATTGGATGTTGCGGTACAAATGGTAGGACAAGCAGAGGAGATTACTCACCAGGTCAGCCAGCAGGGGGACCCCACATGCAGCGTTCAAGAGGTAGAGCGTCCCAAGCGACAGGCTCGAGGAGGTCGCTACGGTCAGAGTACAACTGATAGCATCAATCTGGGAATAGAATGAAAGTGAGGATAAATGCGGACGATGCGGCAAAACATGGAGAGAAAAATGTCCAGGATTAGGAGCAGAATGCAGGAGATGTCACAAAAAAGGTCACTGGGAACGCATGTGCTAGCTAAGCTAGTTCATGAAGTCATGATAGAGGAAAGATAAACTGACTCGTTTTACCTTGGATCTGTACATCAGAATGGGAAAGGCAGTGTAGAAATATGGACTGTCACTTGGAAACATACCAGTAATGTCCAAAATAGATACTGGAGCAGACGTGACAGTGATTAGTGAAAAGACATTCGAAAACCTGCAAACAAAAAGAGAACTAAGCAAAGTTGTTCTCAATAGTCCAAGGGGGGGAGCTAAATTGCATGGGACAATTTAGAAGGAGCATAAGATATAAGGCAAACAGTATGAACTCACTATGTACATTGTAAAGGGGCCAACAGTAAATAATATCCTCAGTGGAAGAGCTGCGAAAGAAATGGGTCTGGTCAAACGAATAGAAGAGGTCGGCACAGCCTTCAGGGACCACGGAATACTATAGACGGAGCCAGTTAAAATACAACTAAAAGAAGGAGCAGAACCGTATGCTGTTAAACGGCCCGTCGAGTCCCGTTGCTTCAAAAAGTGAAGGAAGATTTGGGAAGGATGGAAGGGAGCGAAGTGATTGAGAAAGTAACAGGTGCAAAAGTGTTCACATCGCTAGATGTCGCAAGTGGCTTTTGGCAAATACTGTTGCACCCAGAGAGCAGCTGATTAATGACTTTCATCACGCCATTTGCTATATATTGTTTTAAAAGACTTCCTTTTGGCATCAGCATCACACCTGAGATCTATCAGCAGAAAATGCAAGAGCTGCTGACAGGCCTAGAGGGAGTTCAAGTGTACATGGACGATGTGATCGTATATAGAGCATCCATGCAGGAACATGACATATGACTGAAGTGTGTAATGGAAACAATAGAACTAGCAGGACTGAAATTAAACTTTCAGTTCGATTTTCAACATGTTACTTGCTGCATCATCCGTTGAGCAACGGACAAGCGGAATGAACTGTCCAGTCAGCAACAGTGATACTATGGCAAAAAAACTTCTCAGGTTACGTATGTAACCTTGGTTCCCTGAGAAGGGAATGAGACACTGAGTCCTCTAAGGGGTCACTATGGGGAACGCCATCTCCGTGACCCGTGTCTGAAGCCTACATACAAAAACATCAACAGAGTTGGCCGGTGACAGCCTATGACGTCACTTCCGGCACGACTCGTCGCTGCCGGCGCGTCACTACCGGTGCGTCTACAGTATAAAAGGACCCCGTAGAACAAGACGATCGCTTCTTCGTCTGAAGCTCACATCCGAAGCATGGCGAAGAGAGTAGAGGACGCAGTGTCTCGTTCCCTTCTCAGGGAACCAAGGTTACATACGTAACCTGAGACGTTCCCTTTCGAGGAACTCGAACTGTGTCCTCCAGGGGTTGCTATGGGGAATGGTTATACCCACGCTGCCATGCTGAGGGGAGTGCCTGTCATCATAGAGGCGAGCACTAAGTACCAACTCCCTAAGCTTTAAGGGAGTTGCCCCTGAGATGTAGTGACGCCTGTCAGTGACATATCCCCTACGGCCAAAGCCTGGGCTGCATACCCCAAACTTACCTGCAAGGGGTCAGAACACTGGACCCGGGGTAGAGCCTGAAGCTTGGAAACAGAGGTATTCCTTTAAGGGGATACGGCCAAGTGCCTAGGATTACCTAGGTTGGCCTGTCACCCAGGAGCTACCGCAGCTCTGCAAGGTTCCCTCAGGAGCCGTACTACAGAACGCAAGTGGTAACTCCCTGCTCAAAGAGGCTGAGCGTGAATAAAGAGCGCGCGCGTGTAATACCGTTCCTTTAGCCTGGCAGATGCTCAGGAGTGGGACCCTGGCCGGGGTTCTAACCAACTCAAGAAAGAGTACGGGCAATAGCGCGTGAATCCCTACCATAAAGGATTTTAGAATGGACAAAGAACTCCGGTGCATTCCATACCACAGCGTGGATTTTAGAAAAGTGGCCAAAGGTTCACGTGTGCACTTACCATATACGTGGATTTGAGAAAGCGCCCAAAGGTTTGTGTGGGCCTTACCATAAGAATGGATTTTTAGACGTACCGTTGAGAAACGGTGAAATAAGAAGACCCTCAGAGTGAGGGGAGCACTGCCAGCATAAAACAAGGCTCCAAGGGGAAGGCAGTAAGGGCGAACCTTAGTTGCCCGTTAGGGCAATGCTCAAAGCAAACCCTCGAAGGGAGGGGAGCATACTATGCCAAGCAGACAGTAGCCGCAGCTAACTGTCTAATAATACTGGCATAGAGCCGATACACTTAACCAAAATGGAAGGTAGTGTATCGGGACAGGCTTCTACTCCCGAGAGACAGGAGGAACACCTGATCCCCCCAGGGGGGACGAGCTCTCAGAGACCCTTTCCGCAGAGAGGGGAGCATCGTCGCGCCCTGTAAAAGAGGCCTTGGATAAGATCTGATCATGGGGATCAGATATAAAGGGGAGACATTACCTCTATAAGACTGCATAGAGAGCAGTAGCGTCCCCAGCCCTCGGGCTGTGCTGTGCTGTGCAAATAGAGGGTCTCAGCCAGGTGGCTTCAGGCCCATGTGTCTATCCAAGGGTGTCCAGGAGCATCCTGCGAAAAAAGACTTCCGAAGAGCTTACCTGAAGGTAGGACCATAGCCCTAGACGTAGTGCTGTAGTGGGGATCTGAAAGTTTCCCATTTCGATATGCCGAAGGCAGATCCACAGACAAGCAGGCCATAACCATAGTTGAAGACCAGAGGGGGGTGCTCGAAGAGGACCTACCAAAGGAAACACACGAGACAGGTCCCAGAAATACAGCATGGTTAGACACATAATAAGGGATCGTACTCACCCACCGTGGTTCCCACGCATGACTCCAGTTAACCCAGGTAGACCTTCTTGTGAAGCTGCCCAGACCACCATAGTGGGTCATCTACTTATAACCCTAACAGGGGAGATAACACCATCTAGGCAGGGGCACAGGGAGACCACTGCTTAAAAACCCTACGAAGGGGAGCAATCACAGCATTAACAAAAGGTTTATCTTATTTGGTATTTTAGATAGTCAATGTGCCTAGGAATGCTACCAGAAGGGAACCAGCCGAGATTGACCTGACTACAAAGAATGGGCTGTCTACCTACATCCCAGGCAGGGGAGACAGCACTTATCTGGCTAAGAGCTCAAAGAGACCGCTACTTAGAAACCCTAGAAAGGGGAGCGATCAACGAGCTAACACCTGGTTATCCTCAGATAGACGGCTCTAGGAAAGGGGTCATGCAACTGCCAAAATCACCAGCAGTGGGCTGTCAAACTATAAACCAAAAAAGGGAAGACAGCACCATCTTTTTTTTTTTTCACTGCTAGACCACAACCTCATTCCGAAGTGGCCGGATCAGAAACTTATACAAAGACGAGATGCTGCTGCTAAGCAACAGTATGCTTTCTATTTTAATAGGAGGCATGGAGTCAAAGACTTGCCCCAGTAAAAGCCAGGCAATCCGGTCCTTGTCAAGCTGGATGGGAAAACCTGTGGAAAACTCCAGCGACGGTTGTGGAACAAAGTACAATGGGGCGCTCCTACATGCTCCATAGCCCTGAAGGGGGAGTAAAATGTAAAAATCGCCATTACCTACAACTCATTCCATCTGTGGCCTGTGCAGAAGCCGAAACAACAGCAGACTCAGAAACAAAGCCTGGAAGTGAACTTCTCCTTTAATCTCTCGTTTGGTTTGCTATTTTAGTTGTGCCTTCACTGCCAGTCTCTGTCTAGTCTCCGTTATTATAAGTTGTGTGTACTATCACCTGTCCGCCTGCTTTTGGAGTTATTATTAAAATTTGAGTGTTTAAAACTTGATCCTTCTGTCTTTGTCTTCCTGCCTGCTACACACTGTTACACACATTAATTCTGGGGACATCTGAGATATATATCACATCCTATAAAAAGGGACTTCTTTTTAAGATTTTCTGATTTCAAGGTATATAGAACATTCATTTATTAATTAATGCAGCTAAACATTGCCCCCAAGCAGTACAATGCGGGTGAAGCAGCATGTGTATTTTTTTAATTAGAAACTATGCAAAAGTGAATAAAGACTAAGAGGTAATGTTCAATGTTCAGAAATTATTATTCCAAGAAATATAAAGCATTTTGGCTGGTATATTTGTTTTGTGTTAATTGTCAAATTGAAATTAGTTTATATTTAATACTAAAATACTGTATATTTAATATTTAAAATAATTTTATTTTATTGACAAAATATTTTAGATTATCTTGTATATTTTTTAAATTATATCAGATAACATCTTAAGCCGTCATCTTACATGGACAATATGCCACCTACTTGTACTTCACTTCCATTCTTATAGGCAAGTAAGCAAACAAGCAAAAAAAAAAAGATAAATAAATCAATCAATAAATAAAAAAGTTTATTAATATTCAATGAAAAATATATGATACTACACACTGAGATTTCACTTTGGGTTAAATTTAGGCAAAATTTTAAAAAGCTAACTAACACTAATAACCAATGAATAATGCAAAATCAACGGCTGCCTTCCTTTAAAATGTGTACATGATGAAAATATGCATGCCATACAAATGGTGAAACAGAAATGTATTAATATTTGATAAAATGCTTACTCCCATGCTCTAAAAAAAAAAATCAAAGAGGACCCCCACAGCAAAAAAATATTAATTCACATCATTCTGAAATAGGCTGCTGCATCCTTCATTTAACCCCTAATTTCCATTTCACTGAACCTCATCCACCCACACATTTATTTTATGGTTCGCAATAAAATAAAGTGTATGGTTCCCAGTAGTCCTGTGTAGCCATTTCCACGGTAGTTTGTGCTAACTTGTCGATCAGCCACTTCAACTGTTTCATCGTCAGGCTCCATATTATATACAGAATTGGTAAGGTAAAATTGATGCCATCTTTTCTATGTATTGACAAGGTAGACCAATAGTAGATCAATCAAAAAGGCTGCACCATCTGACCAATCACAGCAGTGAGGGCTCATGGAAAGGAGGGGTTTAGAGAGACTGATTCTTCAAACTGCTTTGCACGAGTCGTTTACGAATCATTTAGAAATGGAGTAAAATAAATCTATTTTTGGAGAAAACTAAAGTGTTTTTTGACCATACATGTAAACCTGTTTTAGGAGACTCCTAAAACAATATTAGCAACCTTTAAAATGGCATAATAGGAGCACTTTAATATTACTTACACTCATTACATTATTATTATACATTATTACTGCATACTCTTTTATAATGTACACTCTTAAAAATAAAGGTACTTTAAAAGGTTCTTCACAGCGATGCCATAGAAGAACCATTTTTGGTTCCGCAAAGAACCATTTAGTCAAAGGTTCTTTAATGAACCATTTACTTTTTTACAATCTGAAGAACCTTCTTTTGCTACAAAGAACCATTTGTGAAACAGAAAGGTTCTTCAGACGTTAAAGGTTATTTATGGAACCATTTAAACAAAAAAGGTTCTTCTATGGCATCGTGAAGCACCTTTATTTTTAAGAGTGTACTACAATAATGAGGTGCAGATAATTGCCACTATTTGCAACAAGTAGGGTAGAGTGTGGGAAAACACCCTCTTTAAGGACTGTGTATTTTTGCTGTGCAACAAAAGTTTAATGTGTTCAGAAAAGTTATCATAGTTTTAGTGACAATGACATAAACTATAAACAAAGTATGAAAAATGAACAGAGTTTTCATGTTATTGGATTTTTAACAAAAACACATTTTTTTTAACAAAATCCCCCACCACCAAGTTTGACAAAGCTATTTGCTTTAAACATTTACAGCAAAATCAGAGTACAAGCAGTTTTAGCTTAAAATTAAAAAGAATATAATAAATAATTATGAATTACAAAATTATAATAACATATTTGAAACATTTGTTAGCTGATGCTAACCAGTGGTGTCAAAAGTATTCACATTCATTACTTGGGTAGAAATATAGATACTAGGGTTTAAAAAGACTTCTTTAGAAGTTGAAGTATCAACTCAAGCTTTTTACTCAAGTAAAAGTGTAAAAGTACTGGTTTCAAAAATAAAGTAAAAGTAACGTAAGGGGGGGGAAAAAAGCATTACGGATAAAAGCTTAGGCTGTGCCACGGGCCTATTCTGCACCTCATAAAAAAAAGAACAATGTGTTTTTTTTTTGTTGTTGTTGTTGTATTTTTTAACGGCCATAGTGATTATAATATTAATAAAATTTGGGATGCACTAGGCTACCTGTTTCAGCCGCATACTGTATATGGCAACTGAAAAAGAATGCATTTTAGTACAATGCAAATACATTAAAGAACCATATATGTGTACTACTGAGCATTAGCGTGTTTCATGGAGAAGAAGATATGATGACTAGTTGCCTATAAGTATTTTAATGGTGCAAAAAGTCAAACTTCAGAGGCATGTCATCAGTAACCTTTATTGGAATGTAAATGTACATCCAAGCTTAGCTGCAGGAATCTGTGAGGGCAACATACAAGAAAATTAGTGTACCCAGGGCAGGCTTAATAATTACCCTTGTATGGTTGTCTACAATAAACATTAGTGCTGTCAGAATGAATGATTAATCCAAGTGATTAATCAAAAAAAAAAAAATATATATATATATATATATATATAACTCATTCCTGTTACCTTCCTGGTATGTACTATGCTCAATTCTAATGTCAACAATGTCACATTTAACTAGAAGATGTAACAAACACTGGACTCAATCCTGTATGTACAACAACAGGGTAAACTACATCAGTATCTTCATCAGTTAAGTGGAACATGTGACAAAGGGTTACCAATAGGCTTTGTTCAACCTTAGAAGCAGCTGGTTCTCAAAGTTCTTTGAGCCAATGCATGCTCTTCTTGGCCTGAAGATCAGCCCTGCAACACTAAACAATCTTTCACAGGCCGCTGAAGCAGGGAGTGCCGTATTAAGCTTAAGTGATAGCTGGCACACAGCTGGGAAGGACTTCAGTACCTCTACTGTGTCTCCTGGGCACCCCAGGTACGCATCTAACTGCTGGGACGTTTCAAGAGGGCCAGTCTTCTTCAAGGAGGAAAAGAAGTCCTCTTCCTCAGATGATTGGGAGCCCTCACTGATGTGATTCTCAGCCTGACAGTCCAAGTGGCTGAGAAAAAAAATAAATAAATAAATAAAAAAATCAGGACAATTTAGACAATTTAGACATATGACAGTATTGTAATTGTGTATTGATAGTGAGTGCGTTGGTGTCAATAAAAGTCATTTAAACTCATTTCGCTGTCTCCGTAGAATTTACACGTATTAAGGGGAAGTTGAGAAGTGAGACACTTACCAAGTTTGAGGATATTTTCGTCACTTGTCCAGCAGGTCTTAAATTTGGGAACTAGAATGGCTGCGGCTATCAGCTCTGGATCTACAAGCATCTCGCCAAAGCGTTTTTCAAGGCCTGAAATAAGTGCAGCAATCAAAGGTTGACAGAACTTGGAGGCGACGTGAAGGTGCTGGAGCTTGGTCCTTAGCAGAGTTATGGTGGGGACCAACCATCCCATCTGCACACTCGCAGCAGGCACAGGACGTCAATATAACGTCAGATTGACGTTGGACCCCAACGTTGGACAGACGTGGTATTTTGGTTAAAAATGAAAATCGGGTTGACGTCAGATCCCAACGTCAGACTGACGTCAATCTCCAACGTTGGACAGACGTTGCATTTTGGTTGAAAATGAAAATCGGGTTGACGTCAGATCCCAACGTCGGGTTGATGTCAGATCCCAACGTCCGATTGACGTCAGTCTGCAACGTTGGCCAGACATTGCTTTTTGGTTGAAAATGAAAATCGGGTTGACGTCAGAACCCAACGGCAGAATGACGTCAATGTCCAACGTTGGACAGACGTTGCATTTTGGTTGAAAATGAAAATCGGGTTGACGTCAGATCCCAACGTCAGATTGACGTCAATCTGCAACGTTGGCCAGAAGTTGCTTTTGGTTGAAAATGAAAATCGGGTTGACGTCAGAACCCAACGGCAGAATGACGTCAATGTCCAACGTTGGACAGACGTTGCATTTTGGTTGAAAATGAAAATCGAAGGAATGACATCAAAGTCCACGCTGGACAGACGCTGCATTTGGTTGAAAATGAAAATCGGGTTGACGTCAGATCCCAACGTCAGATTGACGTCAATCTCCAACGTTGGACAGACGTTGCATTTTGGTTGAAAATGAAAATCAGGTTGATGTCAGATCCCAACATCAGGTTGATGTCAGATCCCAACGTCGGATTGACGTCAGTCTCCAACGTTGGCCAGACATTGCTTTTTGGTTGAAAATGCAAATCGTGTTGACGTCAGAACCTAACGGCAGAATGACGTCAATCTCCAACGTTGGACAGACGTTGCAGTTTGGTTGAAAATGAAAATCGGGTTGACGTCATTTCCCATCGTCAGATTGACGTCAATCTCCAACGTTGGACAGACGTTGCATTTTGGTTGAAAATGAAAATCGGGTTGACGTCAGATCCCAACGTCAGATTGACGTCAATCTCCAACGTTGGACAGACGTTGCATTTTGGTTGAAAAAGAAAATCGGGTTGACGTCAGATCCCAACGTCAGATTGACATCAATCTCCAACGTTGGACAGACGTTGCATTTTTGGACCAGCGTTGGATGTTGCATTTTGGTTGAAAATGAAAATCAGGTTGACTTCAGAACCCAACATTAAATTTATTTCAACCTCCAACATTGGTCAGACGTTGCATTACATTCCTACTGAAACTGGCCATTACCACATTTGTCATCAACCTGTGAATACAAACAGAAAAAGAGTTAAATGTCCAAATAATTTATTTATAGATAACACATTATGAACCGCTTGTTATAGTTTGTGTTAGGTTCATCATATCTAATATGTAGATGTCACACTGGTTCTACTGTGGTGCTAGATGGAAGATTATGGGCCTACCCAAACTGCTAGATTTTTGTCTTCTGGAAACACAACTGATACTGTATCATACAATTTCAAAACCTAAAACCTTCCTGGTGTTGATGCTACAATGCAGTGAGAATGTGAACATGTAGAAAAATCTCTAAACATTTACCTAGAAAGAACAACTAACAACTGATTGAGAAATTTATGACACTTATATGGTATCAAAAGCAATGTTTTGGGATGTTTCACACTATGAATTCAGTAATATCACCAGTCTGTCATAATTTTGCAAGGAGTAACACTGTCATTTTACAGATTTTTTCCTAGATTATTATGATCAAACGCATTCAATAAAGTGCTAAAAAGTACTTAAGGTTCTGCAGAGAAACACTTCTTATTTTAAGGTTATTTAAAAAAAAATAAACCAAAAATTAAAGTGTTGAAGCATGCTCAAGATGTTAAATTAAAAGTTTTATTTTTAAAAGTCAAAATACAAAGTCTGTATACTGTACAAAACTGAAAATGTAATCACTCAGTTTTTGAAGAAAAACTGTATACATTTTAAATGAAATACATTTCAAATACATTTCAACATTTAAAATACTTTACCAATTAAAGAAGTCCACTTCCAAAACAAAGATTCACATATAATGTACTTACCCCCTTGTCATCCAAGATGTTTATGTCTTTCTTTCTTCAGTTCTAAAAAAATTATGTTATTTGAGTAAAACATTTAAGCATTTTTCTCCATATAATGGACTGCTATAGTGCCCCGAGTTTGAACTTCCAAAATACAGTTTAAATGCAGCTTCAAACGATCACAAATGTGGTTGTAAATGATCCCAGCCGAGAAAGAAGGGTCTTATCTAGCGAAACGATCGGTTATTTTCAGAAAAATAATACAATTTATATACTTTTTTTAATATCAAACCCTCATCCTGACTTACTCTGCCTGAACTGTTTTTTTTCCGGTTCATGACAGTTAGGGTATGTCGAAAAATTCCCATCTCATGTTCTCCCTCAACTTCAAAATCGTCCTATATCGCTGCTTTTTTACCTTTTTGGTTGAGAGTGTGTGATCTTCTTTGCATGTTCACTTTGCAAAGACTGAGTCGGTACTTCTGCAGTGATGTAGGATGATTTTGAAATGACTTTAGAAGTTGAGGGAGAAAATATTTTTGGAGTTTTTCGACATACCCTAACTGTCTTGAGCCAGAATACACAGAGTTCAAGGAGAGTGACGCAAGACGAGCGTTTGAGATAACCGATTGTTTCGCTAGATAAGACCCTTCTTCCTCGGATAGGATCATTTACAACCACATTTAGGATCGTTTGAAGCCGCATTTAAACTGCATTTTGGAAGTTCAAAATCGGGGCACCATATCAGTCCATTATATGGAGAAAAATCCTGAAACGTTTTCCTCAAAAAACAATTTCTTTATGACTGAAGAAACAAAGACATGAACATCCTGGATGACAAGGGGGTGAGTACATTATATGTGAATCTTTGTTTTGGAAGTGGACTTTACCTTTAACAGAACAATTTGAAGTTGAAGTTGAATTAAATATTCTGAACTGAAGAAATACAAAATATCTACAAGATTTACACTGTTTAAAATGACTATTGATTCTAAAACTTTCATTATTCATAAATGTAAATTAATGTAACCAGATTCCTCACAAACAGTTCTTAAGGAGGAACTGAAAAACTAAAAATTGCATTTTTATAGGTTTTTTTAAAACCTATTTTAGCTTGTATTTTCACAATATTTTCCCATATTTAACTAGCTCTGATAATATATGTGGACAAACATTACGTTGTATTTTAAAGAAGTAGTTCACTTCCAGAACTCAAATTTTATTAAATTATTTCATTAAAATTTATTCACCCCCTTTGTCATTTCAGATGTTCATGTCTTTCTTTCCTCAGTCGTAAGAAATTATGTTTTTTTGAGGAAAAAAAATTGGGAATTATCTTTATATAGTGGAGTTCAATGGTGCCCCCAATGGTGAACTTTCAAAATGCAGTTAAAATGCAGCTTTAAATGTCTCTAAACCAGGGCCCCTGGAGGGCCGGTGTCCTGCAGAGTTTACCTCCAACTTTCCTCAACACACCTGCCTGGAAGTTTCAAGTATACCTAGTAAGACCTTGATTAGCTGGTTCAGGTGTGTTTGATTAGGGTTGGAGCTAAACTCTGCAGGGACACAGGCCCTCCAGGACTGGATCTGGTGACCCCTGCTCTAAACGATTCCAGCCGAGGAAGAAGGGTCTTATCTAGCAAAACAATTAGTCATTTTTGTAACAAGTTGATAATTTATATACTTTTTAACCTCAAACTCAACTCCCATCCCATTTTCTTCCCCAACTTCAAAATCATCCTACATTGCTGCAGAAGTACCAACCCAGTGTTTACAAAGTGAACATGCAAAGAAGATCAAACGTTCTTTACAGAAAAAAAAAAAGGTAAAACAGCGATGCAGGATGATTTTGATGTTGAAGAATAAAACAAGATGGGAATTTTTTGGCATATCCTAACCGTATTGACATGGATTACACAGACTATGCATGTGCATCACAGAGATGAGACAAGACGAGCATTTGAGGTTTAAAAAGTGAATAAACTGTCAATTTGTTTAAAAAAAAATAATAGACCGTTTTGCTAGATAAGACCCTTCTTCGTCGTCTGGGTTTAGAACCATTTGAAGCTGCATTTTGGTTCAAAGTTCAAACTTGGGGGCACCATTGAAGTCCACTATATGAAAATAATCCCTGAAATGTTTTTTTTCAAGAAACATAATTTCTTATCGACTAAAGAAAGAATGACATGAACCTCTTGGATGACAAGGGGGTAAGTAAATTATCTATAATTAATTTTTTTTTCTAAAAGTGAACTTCTCCTTTAATCCTGAGTCCTAGCTACAAAAGTGCAATGATAAGTGTAACGATAAATCAAAACATACAAATAAAGGTCCATGATTCTGCACCAGACATGACAGACACAGCAGATAAAGAGCAGTCCTTCAAATCTGAAGTAATCAGCTGGATCCTTGGTGCATCTGGAGGTTAAAAAAATAATAAGAAAAAAAAGATGATTTATTTAAAAGTCCGTAAAAATGAGAATTTCATTTATGTACCTTTTCTTTAAAAAACTGTTGACATTATGAGACATTCTGGCTAATTTAATGATCTAGTTGTAATCTAGTAGTAATCTGAATG
The DNA here is from genome assembly GCA_012976165.1 of Labeo catla. Taxonomy (NCBI): domain Eukaryota; kingdom Metazoa; phylum Chordata; class Actinopteri; order Cypriniformes; family Cyprinidae; genus Labeo; species Labeo catla. The sequence goes on from VONZ01000864.1 coordinate 207,499, forward strand.
TCACTGGTTTGAGTCTCAGTACTGGAAATGTAGGTGAGTAAATGAACAGTGCTCTCTTCCACCCTCACTACCCATAACTGAAGTGTCCTTTGAGAAAGGCACGTAACTCCCACAGGCCCCGCAGCAAAAAGGCTGACCACTGCTGTAGGTGTGTGTTCTCTACTCACTGCTGTCTGTGTACTCTACTTTGAGATGGTATTTATAAGGAATATGAGTATTCACAACAATGAACACATTTTTCCAGATGTATCATAACAAAGTAAACAAATTTTGTACCCAGAAAAATGGCAATTAGCAAACCAAAAATTAAAAACAACTAATATTTTTTTATTAATTTCTAATTGCATGTATAATAATACCTGTATATTTATAACTAATATTATTATTAATAAGTTTACCCTGTTTTTCTATCACAAGTGGGTGAAATGTCTAACAAATGTACTTGAGAAGATCATTAAATTTCTCATATCATCACACTTATCCACCTTATTCCTAAACGCGGAAGTAAGCCAATAGCCGCTGTAGGTTAATAACGAGAAGAACAACGTGCTGCAAACAGTAGAACTGTTTGCATTACAAACCAGTGTGTTCATAATTAAGGGTGTGTTTACACTTGTCATGTTTGGTTTGATTAAAACAAACTTTGATGGGATTGCTCTGTTAGTGCGGTTTATTTGAGTAAGTGTGAACATTGCCATGCGAACCTTGGTGCGCACTAGGGACGTCACAATACTCAGTATAATATCAAACCGTACGACATCCACGGTTCAATAACCGCTTGTGAATTGCGGTTTTTCAGTTTTGCATTTAAAGAATTTCCTGGTTTTACAGTACTGTGCGAAAGTCTTAGGCCACTAGTATTTTCATCAGCTAAAAAATGGCTTAAAGTCAGTTAAAGTCGGTCTTTTGCTGTAGTGTGTCAGTAGGAAATATCAGATTACATTTCCAAACATTCATTTTGCCATTAATCGTAATAATCCAGTGAGATTTTTGTTTGCACAAGGAGTCTGACAACAGCGAGTGCTCTGCACAGAGATCTGATCTCATCATCATCCAGTCTGTCTGGAATGACATGAAGAAACAGAACAAACTCAGACAGACTAAATCCAGAAGAACTGTGACAAAGTCTCCAGGATGCTTCAAGAAACCTACCTGCAAAGCTGCAGCACTTTGTAAAACAAAGTTTTAGGCACTTGTGTAAAAATGCTGTAAAATGAGGATGCTGTCATAAATAAATTTTATTTATCAGTTACCTTCTATTAACTAAATGAAATCAACATTTGGTGCGATCATTCTTGCATTTAAAGCAGCTTTTGCCCTAGGTGCACTTGTGCAAAATTTTTCAGGTAGCTTTGCAGGTAGGTCTCTTGAAGTCTCTTGAAGCATGAACTGAGACGTTGCCACAGTTTTTCTGGATTTACTCTGGTTTCAGTTTGTTCTGTGTCTTCATGTCATTCCAGAGACAGACTGGATGATGATGAGATCAGATCAGTGTGGAGCGCTGGCTGTTGTCAGACTCCTTGTGAAAACAAAAATCTCACTAGATTATTACAATTAATGGCAAACAGAATGTTTGGAAATGTAAACCGATATTTTTTACTGACACACTACAGCAAAAGATAGAAATAACTTACTTTAAACCATTTTTTAGCTGGTGAAAATACTAGTGGCCTAAAACTTGGATGCCCTGGGGATAACCAGATAAACATCAAGTTTTCATTTTTGGGTGAACTATCCCTTTAAAGCGGTGCTGAGCAGACCGATCAGTGAATGAGCACTTTGATGTTATATACCTGCAATGCCGCTTTAAGTCGAACGCACATTTTCCTTATGTTTGGAGTGTTCAGTGAGTTCTGTAACGAAATATACATCATTCAATCTGACCAATCAGGTCGTGAATGTATCACTATGCCTTTAGGTTCTGTATCTTTAGGTTCACTGTGAAAAATACCAGTGTGAACGCTAAGCGGACTAGCACCAAATGTATTATTTTCCTTTTTGCTCCAGACCAAATGAAACAAACAAATCAAACTACAAGTGTGAACACACCATAAGATAATACACTAAAAAAAATATGGTAAGACACAACAATTTGAAATATCAAGCAGCAAATCGATCAGTTCTGTACAGCTAAAATTAGAGACCCGGAAGCAAGACCAATAAAATTTACAAATGGCCATGCCCATTTTCACATTTAAGGTGGATAAGATGAAGATTTACCTAGAAGATTAGATTAGATTAGAACATTTACCTACCCATGTCTTTTCCAACCTGTATTACTGACTTTCTTCTGTGGAACACAAAAAAAAGATTAAAAAAAGACATGAGAGTGAGAAAATGATGAGGGAGTTTTCATTCTGAGTGAGCTAAATTTAAGAAGCAAGTTTGAGAAATCAGAGTGGTGCCCTGGTGCAGTTTTCCTGCTTTGCCTGTTCACATTTTCACACTATAAGGGCACACAATCATTTAAAGTATTAATGTTAAAATTACATGAATACTCACTTTTACAGGAAATCATGTGGCAAATTTTCAATCCCAAAACCTCTGGACCATTAGCGGGAAAACACACACACACACACACACACACAAATGAATATTAACAGGATTAATAAAACAATATTAACTACTGACAGAGACATGGGCTTACAAAAATTTAGCCTACTCACCATCTTTATACAAAAACTTCACAGTAGATCCAAAAGCATGATTTGCATAGTATTCTTCAGAGTCCAAGAATGATGGTTTCATGTCCTCTCTGTTAAACGAGTGTACATGCCAGTTTTTCATATTCCAGTCAGACATTTTCTTTTACAGTAACATCACAATAGTTATGTTTACCATTTTATTTTGTTAAAATAAGATAGCAAAAGGCAGCCTTCTGTACTTAACTCATATTAACATCATACATGTCCCGCTATTTATTCTGTCATGTTATGTTATGCCTGTTTCTTTATTAAAACATCAATAACCTGTAGTGCTACGCGGACATATTTACCTACATTCCACGATATAAAAATGATTTCAAAGAATCTAACCAGTTACTTCATATCATGACCACGACATCGTCACTGCACACAGCATTATCTCGACAGTATTAAAACATAATAACAAAACACGGTAACAGATTGTCATCGTGACAAGTATATCGATTTAACAGTAACAGTAGTAACTTAGAAAAATTATTAAAATAAATGTTTACCTTCTGCCGTTTGCAATGTGTCCATTGGCCATTGGTCACGTTAAGTGTCTGTGTTCATATTCGCACGTTTTCGTTCTCAATCGAACTCAAAAAAGAATTCATCTGTCAGATGTGTGATTATCCATGTAAAAGCCATTACTAGTGCACCGAGCGAAGCAGGACTGCAGTTAAACCGAGCGAGCAGCAACGGAACTGATGTGTATCTTCAAATTTGTTCGGTAGAAGGCGCGCACAATTGTCATTGGCCAGATTCCTGGATGACATTTAGTTTAACCAATCACGACCAAAGCAACACGGAGAGACATCAAATAACGTTGCAACTGTAGAAAAATAAACTCGTTTTAAACGAAAGTTTGCAAATATATATGTATGTTGATTTTTATTTTTTAGGCTGTTACATTAAATTAATTGGTCAAATGGCGTTTTCACATTTGCTTACAAGCAGGGTTTGGTACATCTGTGCTATTTACTGTGTGAACTTTAATAAATCCCTTGCCTTAATTTCCTTTATAACCACTCTTATGCCTAAATAGCAGCTGTGCAACTGTGGCATTTTCTGTGTCTGACCCTTCATATTGACATCAATATGACGTTGGCTTGAGACGTTGGCTCGACGTTGGATTTTGGTTAGTTAATGCCACAACCTAAAACTAACAAAAGATCAACGTCTAATGATGTCAGAATTTGACGTTGGGTGGACGTTACAATTATGACGTCTAGGAGACGTTGGGTTTTGGTTGCCATACCTGACGACTAAATGTCAGTATTTGACATCAGTATGACGTTGGCTTGAGACGTTGCCTCGACGTTGGATTTTGGTTAGTTAATGCCACAACCTAAAACTTACAAAAGATTAACGTCTAATGATGTCAGAATTTGACGTTGGGTGGACGTTACAATTATGACGTCTAGATGACGTTGGGTTTTGGTTGCCATACCTGACGACTAAATGTCAGTATTTGACATCAATATGACGCGGCTTGGCTTGGCTCGATGTTGGCTCAACGTTAGATGTTGGTTAGTTAATGCCACAACCTAAAACTAACAAAAGATCAACGTCTAATGATGTCAGAATTTGATGTTGGGTGGACGTTACAATTATGACGTCTAGGAGACGTTGGGTTTTGGTTGCCATACCTGACGACTAAATGTCAGTATTTGACATCAATATGACGTTGGCTTGAGACGTTGGCTCGACGTTGGATTTTGGTTAGTTAATGCCACAACCTAAAACTAACAAAGATCAACGTCTAATGATGTCAGAATTTGACGTTGGGTGGACGTTACAATTATGACATCTAGGAGACGTTGGGTTTTGGTTGCCATACCTGACGACTAAATATCAGTATTTGACATCAATATGACGTTGGCTTGAGACGTTGGCTCGACGTTGGTTAGTTAATGCCACAACCTGAAACTAATGAAAGATCAACGTCTAATGATGTCAGAATTTGACGTTGGGTGGACGTTACAATTATGACATCTAGGAGACGTTGGGTTTTGGTTGCCATACCTGACGACTAAATGTCAGTATTTGACATCAATATGACGTTGGCTTGAGACGTTGGCTCGACGTTGGATTTTGGTTAGTTAATGCCACAACCTGAAACTAATGAAAGATCAACGTCTAATGATGTCAGAATTTGACGTTGGGTGGACGTTACAATTATGACATCTAGGAGACGTTGGGTTTTGGTTGCCATACCTGACGACTAAATGTCAGTATTTGACATCAATATGATGTTGGCTTGAGACGTTGGCTCGACGTTGGATTTTGGTTAGTTAATGCCACAACCTGAAACTAATGAAAGATCAACGTCTAATGATGTCAGAATTTGACGTTGGGTGGACGTTACAATTATGACGTCCAGGACACGTTGGGTTTTGGTTGCCATACCTGACGACTAAATGTCAGTATTTGACATCAGTATGACGTTGGCTTAAGACGTTGACTCAACGTTGGATTTTGGTCACTTTGCAACACAACCTAAAAACAACAAAATATCAACGTCAGCTGATATCAGTGTTAGACGTCAATCTAACGTTGTCATTAGACGTTGGCTCGACATTGAATTTTGGTCACCCGACGTTGTAACCTAAATCTAACCAAATACCAACGTCTTATGACGTTGTGTGCCTGCTGGGCTGGTTTCTCCCTGAAGAACATCCAGTGCCTTTGCAAATGGGCTCATTGTCTTTGCATATTCTGCAAGAAATGAAAGTTCCACTGGAGTAAACCTGTACAAAGAAGAAAAGAAAAACACAACATGGAACATTAAGCCTACTTGATGTAGCACCTTCAACTGAAGGAAATGATAATAACAAAGGAAAAATATTGCCATCTGAGACTTTTAGAAATGTAGTTGTGTTGCTACAAATCACATCAATAGTAAATATGGGTACTGTATACTGGCATAGTGCATACATGGGTTCTACATTATTCAAAGTATAAAACTATGACTTAATCTATTGTTAATCACAAGCACTTATTTAGGTGTATCTAGTTCACTGCAGACAGCTGCAAGGGCTCCTTCGCCTTGTTCTCTTGTTATTCTCACTATTCTTTCTACGGCTGAGAATAGTGAATTCCACCTTGTGGCAACAGGCCTTACAAGTTGGAGTTTGCAGTGGTCTTCAATTACTTCAGATGCAGTGGTTGATCTTGAACTTTTGTTCCACAGACTAGACCATTTGGCAAATGTGGACCTTGATACGCGCTTGTACAATGGGTTGACCTCTGCTTTTGAAGCATCAACTGTGGACACTAAATTAAGGAGGAGGCAGGCACACCGATGGTGCTTGGGTAGCTGGTATTCCAAGTAGTCATCTTCGTCCAACAGGGTTCCGGAATCAACAAATTCAACACCCTCAATGCTTTCCTCTTCTTCATCACAATCATCATTTTGGCCACCGTCATCCTCTTCTCCATCCCCCTCTCCTACAGGTTCACGATTGTTGTTCTCATCAGTCTGCCCATAAACTCTGAAGGCTTTCAGGAAGTTTGATCCGTTGTCAGTTGTAGTGCGAATGATCTCCTCTCTGATATTGAATTCTGTGTGAATATCATTTAGGGCACCAGCCAGGGCAGAAAATGTATGTAACTTAACCCTTTAAGTTGCTTGCATGCCAGGGCAGCACAGGATCTCTGCATGGTCTGGGGGTTAAACCAGTGTGCAGTGACACCAATGAAACAGCGACGGTGTGCCGTCCAGCAGTCTGCTGTTGTTGCTATGTACTCAATTTCACTAAGTGCAGCTTTTAGTTTTCTTTTCATTTCAACAGAGGCCTTTGTGACTTTGTTTATAACAGTATTGCGTGTCATGACATTTGTATTTGGCTGAAGATGTTGCACAAGATCAATGAAGCCCTGTTGCTGAACAATGTGTGGTGGGTGCAAGCCTTGGACAACGAATTGGAGGACTACTTTATCCACACTTGCCTGGGACACTCTTCGCATCTCCCACAGCTTGGTTTGTTAGGAGGGTGGGGCCAAAGAACCTTCAGTGGATAACTTCCTTTTGAGGGCCGCTGAAGTAAGTTGCGTGTACCCCTCTAGGTGAGTGGGGTGTTTCTTCTGTGGAGAAAATGAAAGCACAGGCACAGATTGAGATTCATATTATATCTCGGACTTCTGCTGTATTAATGTCATGCTTGAAGTTCATGAATGAAAGTCAGCCGACAAGTTAGGGAGCAGTTTCACTGGTCTATGCAATTATGTTGAGCAGACCAGACTATTGCCACTTAAAGCCATTTTAGGACCACAAGCAGCTGCTGGCATATTAAGGTTCTTATCTTATGTCATTAATATTGATTTGTAGGCAGATTTGTATAAGAGTTCGCTGGTCTTCCTGGCTACCAACCTCCTCGCTGGTGCTTGGTTGTGACATTTCGCTCGAGTCTTGAGTCTCTATCACGGACATCTTCGTCTACTTATCACAACATTATCAACCGAAAATGCTAATTTTGCCAATAGGGTGTCGGAATGGTATGTTTATACTTCTCATCCAACCACAATCAAATTCATCCGGATGGCGCGATTTATCCGGATGTTTTTTTTTTTGTTTGTTTTTTTGTTTTTTGTTTGTTTGTTTGTTTGTTTTTTAATGACAAGCCGAAATAAAATAGGAGTAACGAGGCTATTTTTAAAATGTAAGGAGTAGAAAGTACAGATAATTGCGTGAAAATATAAGGAGTAGAAGTAAAAAGTCGGCTGAAAAATAATTACTCCAGTAAAGTATAGATACCCAAAATTTCTACTTAAGTAAGGTAACGAAGTATTTGTACTTCGTTACTTGACACCTCTGATGCTAACAGGCTAGCTAACTAGCTACCTGATGCTAACTTGAAGTAATTTTTAAATATAAAATCCAAATATTTTTATTCAACCAACTATTTAGAATTTATTTGATGGAAAAACAAAGGATGTGATGTTCAGAACAGAATAACTACAGTATTTGTCCATTGCTCCCTGGGGCTGTATTACTCCACTGACTATATGTTTGAGGGAAAAATTTTTTGTCACATATAATTATATTTTTATTCAACAACACATACTCCCTATCTACAGGCCCTACTGTTCTAATATCATATATTACTGTGATATAACTTGTTACAAAACAAGTTTTAAAACACTTTTTTCTTACTGCTGAAAATGAGATAATTTACTGTGAAATCTGTTTTCTCTCCGGTACATCACAAGTGTAAGCTTTATGGTGAAAACTTCTACATCACTTTTGCCAATGTCAGTGTAGGGGAAAGTTACTTTTAAAAGTAATGCATTACAATATTGAGTTACTCCCTAAAAAAGTAACTAATTACATTAGTAAAGCAATGTAAAATTAACACAAAAGTTAAAAATTAACTTTTGTGTTAATTTTTAAATCTGGGCAGGGCTTGCTTGTTTTTATTCATTTTGAGGAATACTGTTTTTTTGTGAGTGAAATGAATTAATGCATGTTCACATTTATTCTAAAACTAACATCTTAGTGTAACAGGACTCTTGAGAAGCGTGATAGATCCAAGTGCAAGCTTTTATTGAACACAACGTAGTCAGACAGGCAGGGTCGATCACCAAACAAACAGTAATATCCAGGGCAAAAACAATACCGAAATCCAGAAAACAGGCAGAAGGTCAAAATACCAAGAGAGCAGTCCAAAAGTAACAAATAAACAAGGCAATGGAACAAGGCAAAACTATGGCAATGAAACAAGGTATAACTATGACTATAAGACAAAACAAAACCATGGAAATCACAAAACAAGGCAATGAAACAGGGAAACGCTTGGTAGAGTCCACACAGGCAAAACAATACTTCGCAGTGCCTGTTTGGTGTAGGCCTCCTTAAATGGCCACCAAACAGGAAATAACCCATGAAGCAGCAGAGGGAGCGGTAACAGAGAGTCAATGGGTGAGAGCTCCCTCTGCTGGCGTGGCGTTACACTTAGTCACGATTTCTTTCAACATGGGGACAGGAGAGCTTTTTAATCTATAAATAAGGGGGAAAGTAACTGGCGTTACTTATTTGAAAAAAGTAACTCAGATATTTTCTTACTAGTTACTTGGAAAAAGTAATAATATTACGTAACTCGTGTTACTTGTAATGCGTTACCCCCAACACTGGTCAACGTAGTCCATAGTTACAATAAAAATGTATTTTGATTTCATCTTGTGGTTATTAGGGAAAAACAGAAGGGGGCCGTTTTCCCCCACTCTACCCTAGTATAAATAGCAGAAAATCCTGCCATTTTAACATAGTGTAAATAGAATGTATAGCTATTTGCACTCAGTGTAAATAGCATCTATCACTATTTGCACTTAGTGTAAATATCCTCTATCATTATTTACACTTAGTGCAAATAGCCACTGCCTTAATAAATATACTAATCATTTATTATACATCAGTTAGTTCCAGTCTTCAAATTATTATAAGAGTGCTCTTTCTGCTCATTACATCATCACCAGTAAGTGACAGGTGACTTTATGGGTGATTCTGCATAAGGACAGATGATTTGCACTTGAAGATTCTGTAATGTGCTTACATTTCTGATTATAAATAGTAAATTGTGTGAGTTGCACTTCATACATTGTTACCCTTCTGACAGTAGGCAACGTACCTTTTTCCTGCAAAATTTTGCTATTGTGAAAGCACTTTAAGTTACTACTCTGAGCAACAGCATTCTTGTAATGTGCTTAATGATATGTCGTTGAACCAGCTGGGTATTTATTATACATTCATTAGCATCAGAAAATATGTCTCACATGATCTCACAGAAATCTCTTTCACATGTCAAGGCTAATAATAGCAATGTGTTCAGTGAAATCGTTGCGTATACTGGCTGTAACAATATCAAACAGTCTATTTGCTTTATCTTCTCTCACTGCCAGTAGTGAGATGTCAAGCTGAGATAATAGAGGAGTGAAATGCTCTGTTCACTTGACCCCAATGTGTCATGCTGCGCACCTCAAACTTCCAATAATCTCCAGCGATATCAATGGAAGAAAAAGATCTTACACAGAACTGAGAGACACTTAGCTCCAAAAGAACGGGATCTCTTAGAAGTGAGAATGAAAGCGAAAAAGAGGTTTCCTCAGTGTGTGTAAGGTATTGTGGGTATTCTCATTATGGGAACAGATCACAGTAGCAGCTTCATGCCCCACTAATAAGTGTGTGAGCTCAGGATATGAATTATAAATACCACATACATGGTTAGCGATACCTATCTTTACCAACTGATATTAGACACAAACAAAAATTACAAACATTAACAAAGAATATGCTGCACATTATTCCAGATAAAGTATGAATTACTTTACAATCTTTCATCAAATGTAACAACTTACTATCCAATGAAGTCCCAACCTACTTTAATTCCATTTAATACCTTGTTTCACCCTGAAATATGTCAGATACTGGAAGTATACCTGGCTGAAAATGCCATTTCATACTAACTTCTAATAAGCATCATTATGCAAATTATGTATAAAAAGTTCTGTATGAAGTACAGTTGTAGCAGTGCTAATGAGTAGACACCCAAATCCTCACATCAATTAATGCAGGTACATTTGTGGACTTCGATTTAATGTACTGCAGTATTGGTAATATATATATATTTTTTAACCCCCTTTGACTTTAATAGTTTTCTTAAAGTAAGTTAGTATTTTAATAATTTAACAATACATTCTTATGTTCACAGTGTCACTGATCTTGTCAACAGCACAGCATAAGACCTTCCAGCACCACCCAATCATTTCTTATCAATGAAATTCTAATCACCTGCACCTATTCACAGTCATCAGCTTACCTTTAATAACTCCATCTGCTCATCACTCTACTCTATCTAATCTTGTTGATCTCACCTGATGATCACTTATCTGGACCTCCAGCCTATCAGTGCCTGCATTCCAGCCAGTCTTCTTTCTGACTTCATCTTGTGGACAATCCTACAAAAGAAAAGACTTTGTTATTACTGCCAAGAGCTAAGTCTCTATTCAGAGATCTTACATACTTACCAGATCTCCTGCATCTCTCCTCATGTGTCTGTGACAGACAACTAGGCCGACAAACGTGGATTCAAACGATGCTTTCCGCTCTCCTTCGGACCCCTTTGCTGACCTAGTTCAGGCTATTCATCATTCGCTGTTGTCGAAAGCTGAAGCTTCTTTGTCGACCCCACATGCCAGTCCCATGGCCTGACCACCCTTCTCTGGTGAGCCGGATGGATGCAGTGGCTTTTTTGTTACAATGCATGTAGCCCTCTCTGTTGTCTGGGCAAAATCCATCTGGGATGCAAACGGGCCAGCTACACACTCATTCACAACATTCTGCAACCACTTCCGGGAAGTGTTCAGGCAAGCAGCACACTCTCTTTCTGTCAATGATCAGCTGCACCAGCTCCATCAAGGACAGTCGTCTGTAACAGAGTATGCCCTTAAATTTAGAACTCTCGCTGCAGAAAGTGGCTGGAATGAAACTGCGCTAATGTCAGCCTATTGACACGGACTCCATACATCAATTCTACAGCAGATGGCGATCTATGAGGTTGTAATCCATTTGGAAAATTTCATACAGCAGTCCGTTCGCAACTCCCTACGTTTCGCTGAATGTGGCACGCCATCACTCAGCCCTCCAGCACCCAGGCCAATTCAGATAAATACTGTGCACCTCTCTACCACAGAACAGCAATGACGCATTGATAACAGACTTTGCCTCTATTCTGGAAATAACAATCATATGTTCCCCAAGTGTCCAATCTGCCCTCGACGCTCAACAGTGAGTTAAATTCTTTTCCTTGTTCCTATTGCATTACTGACCCACATGAATGTAACAGTACCAAATCTCATTCAAGATTCCACCCGAGTACCAGGCATTCCAGGACATCTTCAGTAAACAGTTGGCCACCCAACTTCCTCCTCATCGGCCATGGGACTGTGCTACTGACTTACTTGGGCCACACTTCCCAAAGGAAAAGTATATCCCCTGTCTATCCCAGAGCAAAAGGCCATGGAGGAGTACATTAAGGAGGCCCTGGACCAACAGTTCATTCGACCATTTACCCAACCATTTACCCAATGAATCCCGACAAGGTACAAACTGTGTTGGATTGGCCTCAGCCCTCCTCCATCAAGGAATTGCAACATTTCCTGGGCTTCACCAACTTCTACCGCACTTTATAGCTAATTTCAGTCACATCTGTTTGCCACCCACCTCTCTGCTCCATAACGATCCCAAATCCCGATCCTGGATGTCCTCTGCCAAGCAAGCATTCGCACAGCTGAAAAAAAACCTTTTGTCTTGCTCCTACCTTAGTCCTGTCTGATCCCAAACTCCCATTCGTTGTGGAAGTTGACGGCTCCACCACTGGGGTAGGAGCAGTACTCTCACAGCGGCAGGGTGAACCACCTGTACTCCATTCATGTGCTTACTTCTCCAAGAATCTGTCCCCTGTGGGACAGAACTGTGATCAGTAATCAGGAGCTGTTGGCCATTAAATTGGCCTTGGAAGAATGGAGACACGGGAGGTCAACATCCTTTCACTGTTATCACCGGCCATAAGAACTTGCAGTACCTCAGAGAAGCTAAACGTCTGAATCCCGGACAAGTATGATGGGAGCTCTTCTTCATTTCTCAAGTAGCCTATTGCCCAGGTGACAAGAATCAGAGAGCCGATGCTCTCTCCTGACATCATTCTCCTGATCACAACACACTGATCCCAGAAACCATCCTCCCTCCAGCCCTCATAGTCCCATAAAATGGGAGATAGACGATCAGATCCGAGAAGCTTCCCAGACTGAATCTGCCATGCTGGGAGGTCATGAGGGACAGGGGGTTGGAACAGCAGCTACGCTAATTATGTCCCTATTTGTTCCTCTGTTTCTGCCACAGGAATTACACAAGTTTCAGTCTGGATCCAGAACGCCTAAAAAGAGATGATGCCAACCCCTCAGAGGACCTCAGATGATGCCAACCCTGAAACAACATACAGTACTACTGAATTTTGCATTCATTAACTGATTTTTTTTTTTTTTACCATCTCTGCCATATGTACATCAACTTGACATAGTCACCACTAGTAAGCTACTACTAAATATATTGTAGAAAGTTTAATTTTCTGTAAAGCTGCTTTGCAATGATTTGTATCGTGAAAAGCACTATAGAAATAAACTTGAATTGAATTGAACTGAATTGAATTTAATATATGTAGCTGTATTAACCTGACCTGATTTTTTTCTATTTTGTAATTAATAAATCCATTGATTTAAAATCCATTTAACTACTCTACATTATTGACAGTATAGACATTATATTGTTATGTGGTGACTGCATCCATTTCAGATGTATAATAACTGTTTTTCCTAAAGACTTAAGTTATAGTAGCTGAAAAGTATTTAAAGCAAAATAGTTTTATTGTTATAGATCAAGGGTGCATCCTGTTCCTGTTTCTATAGAGTTTAGTTCCAACCTGATTAAACAAACCTGTTTGTAATTATCAAGAGCTCCTTCAGATCCTAATTAGTTGGATCAGGTGTATTTGATCAGGACCAGGATTGGGCACCCCTGTTGTAGATTAATAATGTGGGCTAAGTGAGGGCTGCCTGTGCAGGGCTAGCACCAAGGGGCCAACGTTTTGCCAATATGCAAAATCTGACTGTTCGACTGTTCATAGACTTCGTTGTTGTTGTTTTTTTTTTTTTTTGGTTTGTAATAATTGTATTATCAGTTGTATTAACCTTCTCCCCATCTCAGTTTCTAATAAAGATCAGGGCACAGGTGAAGTCATTGTCAGATCATTGTGCTACAAGTCCATGAGGAAAGCTGACAAACCTCACAGTTCAAGTGAATGGTGAAGCTAGTATTGATAAGCCAACAATTCCCCACATAGCAATTGACATCTGGCCCAGCTCTGGGCCAAGCAAGCAGTTACACTCGGCCCAAGTGCAGCAAAGAATTACGGCCCTTGAGTGGCCTGGATCTGGACTACAGACATGAGCCACACATGAGCCATAACTGGCCCAAATCTCAGCCAAATAGTAACTTATAACCAGCCCTGAACTGAGCCAGAACAAGTTTTAATAGTGCTACCCAATCTCAGCCTTCAGTAAACTACATAGAGACCAGTCTATAACCAGAAACCCCAAAACTGAGCCATGTCTAAAGGTGTAACTGTGTGTTTTACTGCCTATTGATAGATCCATGGCTTTTTTATGGCTCAGTTTTGGGGTTTCTGGTTAAAGACTGGACTCTATGTGGTTTCCTGAAGGCTGAGATTGGGTCCCAGATAGCAAGAGAGCAGGTGAAAACTATTGAATCAATGTTAAAAAATAGTTGGTTTGTCAATGTTAATGGCATTAACTCAATTAATGTTAAAAAATGTTGACGTTTCAACAAACCACCATTACTGTGATCAGTGATTGCTTTAGTTGGGTTCTTGATTCTTGCCTTTTGTTAAGTCAATTCTTTTTCTGTGCTTCAATAGTGTTTCAGTGCAAACACTTCTGCTCTTAAAAAGAGATGTTCTAAGGTTATTTTGAAGTAGGTTATTCTTTGTGATGGGTGTAAAGTAACAATAAAGTTCAGAAAAAAAACACTAAATAATATTGATGATTTTTCATTACTGATGATTCTATATCACAAATGTAAAAAAAACAAACAATCTGTGGCAACACAAAGAAAGATTTAGACATCAATACTCAACATACAAACCTCAACAATGGTGACAATCATCAGACTAATTCAGATAAACAGATCAACTGCAATGCATGCTGGGAATCATGAATGAGTTTTTACTATGTTGATACCCAGCATGCATTTCTGCAAAAAAAAATATTTTGCTGATTGTCACCATTGTTGAGTTTCATATGCTGATTCTTGATGTCTAATTGATTCAGCAATTTAAAGATTTTTTTTTTTTGCATTTTCTGTTAATTCATAAAAGTATGATAGCTGTACCTTAATCTCACATTGCAAGCAATTATTTATATAACCTCACAATCACGGTCACTATCATCTGAAACCAATGGATCTTAGGTTTCATTGCCTCAAACAATGTGTTTTTACACAGTGTTATAAAAGACAAAGAAAATCTAACATTAAAGTACAAAGAATCAATAGCCCAACTAAAGTGATCACTGATCACAACAATGGTGGTTTGTTGAAATTTCAATTTCAATTTCAATTTTTTTTTTTTTTGCAATTCATTCAGTGTCATTAACATTGACAAATCAACTACTTTTAACATTGATTCAGTGGTTGCTTGGGGGTAGCACTATTAAAACTTGTTCTGGCTCAGTTCAGGGCTGGTTATAAGTTACTATTTGGCTGAGATTTGGGCCAGTTATGGCTCATGTGTGGCTCATGTCTGTAGTCCAGATCTGGGCCACTCAAGGGCCGTAATTCTTTGCTGCACTTGGGCCGAGTGTAACTGCTTGCTTGGCCCAGAGCTGGGCCAGATGTCAATTGCTAAGTGGGTCTAAGCTTGTTGCTTTAATAAGCCAGCGTTTATATTGTTCCCGGGCATTTTGCTAGGTAATTTATGTTTAATATAACTCTTAAAGGGCACCTATTATGCAAAATCCACTTTAAGAATGATAAAAATACATTGTGTCTTTTTTAATCTTTATAAAAAACAAGCACTTTGGAGCCAGTCCACAAAATGGCATCATATTTTGGTAGCCCCGCCCACTGCTATTGACTGACAGTCACATATTACCATATCCGCAGCCATCTTGAGCACAATCTCAGAGGCCCTGCTCTGGCAGCCCGCTTTGTCACTACCCATCACTCACTTCATTAATACCTCATTGTCAACTGGAACTGTACCCCCTAAGCTTAAGATGCTTCTGCAGTTACCCCAGTTCTTAAAAAGCATGGTCTTGATCCTTCTTCCCTAAGTAGCTATAGGCCTATTTCAAGGTTCTGTTCTGGGCCCTCTCCTTTTCACTATGTATGTGCTACCAATTGGACAAATAATCAAACGCTATGGGTTTAACTTCCACTTTCACTTTTATTCAGATTTATTTTAGCGCACCTTCCACCTCAGTGTTTCCTCTGTCTGCTTTAACAAATTGCATCAAAGATCTTAAACTTTGGCTGAAGGCAAATTACCTTAAATTTAATTATGATAAATCTGAGGTTATTCTGATTGGCTCTAAAGCTGTTGTATCAAAGCTTTCTGGACAGCTGGTGGATCTGGATGGTGATCTGATCATGCCCTCCACAACAGTTCATAATCTTGGCGTACTCATTGACTCCACTCTCTCATTTAACGATCATGTTAGTAATGTAGTTAAGACAGCTTTTTTTCCACCTACGCAATATCGCTCGTATTCGATCCTCTCTCAGTAAGCAGGATGCTGAAACTGTTATTCATGCCTTTGTCACATCTCAACTAGGTTACTGTAATTCACTTCTTTATGGCCTGTCAGCTAAAAATATCAAAAGACTACAATATGTTCAAAATTCTGCTGCTGGTTTGATTACCCACAAAAGTAAGAATGATCACATTACCCCCCAATCCTCTATCACCTTCAGTGACTTCCAGTGTCTTTGCGCATTAACTTCAAGATATTAATTCTCATCTATAAAGCTCTCCATAACCTTGGTCCCACATATTTATCTGACCTACTTCTCCCCTATGTTCTGGCACACTCCTTACGATCTTCTAGTGAAGGATTGTTAGTCACCCCTAAGTTTCGTCTGGTGACTCTGGGAGCTAGGGCTTTTAGTGTTGTGGCTCCCAGATTGTGGAACGCTCTTTCCCTAAACATCCGTCAAGCAAACCTCTTAAAAACACTTTTTTTCTCTGAGTATTACTCTTCAGGTCTCAGTCTGTAAATTGTACCCTGTCATGGACGTTTAAGCATTATTATCTCTGTACCATGTAACTTTGTAAGTAGTCTGTGCAGTATCTTATCTTCAGCTCTTGGTTTGTGTTCTGTCCTCTAGTTTTGATGTTACTTGTATTTGTTTCTTAAACTTGACTTGTTCAGCGACCTTGGGCATGGAAAGGGGCTATATAAATAAACAATATTATTATTTTTACTATTTTGTCTGTGTGATTAGCCTACCTAGTCTCATGACAAGTCTCATGAGTTTCACACAATTACTTGAAGAATGTTGTATTATGACTTAAAAACAATTTTAATATGCTGAAAGATTTGAAAACTGATGCTTTTGAATGTTAGCATGACATATCCAGCTTCATATCCATGGGTTTTCATAAATGGTATTTTTCGGTAGCTCACACAGTATGGAGATGTACTTGAGAGGTGAAAGGCTCCGGTTTGAATCCAGTGTAACTACAGTTTGACAAAACAGTTCAAATCTGCACAAAAGGATGATTCAAATGGCATGCTTATGTCAACAAATGCATTTCTGGTAACACTTTAGAATGCTGCCTATTAATATTTAGTAAAGTAGTTGTTAAGTTTAGGTATTGGGTAGGATTAGGGATGTTCATGTAGAATAAGGCATTAATATGTGCTTAATTAGTACTAATAAATGGCTAATATTCTAGTAATATGCATGCTAATAATTAACTAGTTAAGAAACCATAAAATAAAGCGTTGCCACATTTTTATATCAATTTTGCATGTGTTAACACTATCGGGTAGGTTTAGGGTTGGGCTTGGTGTAGGACATATTTCCAACATGATAGAGCATTAACTTTTTACTTTCCATCTATATCAATGTAACAAAAACGTGCCAGCGTTCACGTATTGAACCCGTGGTTTAGCACCACTCAGTGGACATTTCTTTTTGAAACTTCTGCAAAACGTCCAGTAAGGTACGTAAAAATGGTGCTGCAAAAAAGTACCCAGAGGTACGTATTTTTATGAGACTGGGTTGCGATCGGCTGTGTTGAAAGCAGTGTCCTGTCAGGAACACCCTTGCTCTGTTTCATTCAAAGATGTGCGTTTACATGGAGCATTGTAATCGGTTGGAAAGTCTAATCCGAATGAAAATGCTCCATATAAACACCTCAAATTGGAATAAAAATGCTCAAATGAATGAAATTGTAATTGGTTAGAGAGGGGTAGGATAAACCGTTCTATAAACCAAACAAAATTAAAATTTTGCCATGTAAACGTGTTAAACAGGTATATTTGCATCCACGTCAAGCAGGACATGTGTCGCGCAAAAGTGGCCATGCCCCTCTGTCCATCCTCTCCCCTCCTTGCTATATGTGATAGATTTTGAAAGCGAAAGTGAAACCGGTCAAACAGCGCACATAAGAAAGCAAATGCATGCTTTTGCGATAATCGGCAACTGCACGCGATCACAGCTTGCACGCTTTGATTCATTGTTCAGCAACTCTTGGTAAGAAATTGTGTATTTGTTCTATTTAAGTACAGTAAAAATACCGGTCCTCCCATGCTCATGTTGCTTCTCCTCTCTGTTTTTTTCCATATGCAAAACACTTTTTAGACCCACCCCAAAAACTACACTTTTCAACACGTAATAAACAATCTGTACTGTATTTGGATCTGAAACTTCATACGCACATTAAGTTGTAACAAGAGGCATAATAGGTGCCCTTTAAATTAGTATGTAATTAAGAGTTGCTAAAATTGTCTGTGGTGATACTGCTGGAGACAATTATTGTTGCATTTCAAACAAAAAATTTTGGGGTTAAAAAGAGATTTTATTTTATCATCATTATTGTTTATATAACATCCATTATTGAATATTTTATTGTGCATTCCCTTATGTTTACATCTAGATTACCTTCACTTTCATCTAACATTCATTTAAAGTTACTCTAAACACTAATAATTTAGTATCATGTTAAATATACTTTTATGTTACATTAAAAGTAAAAAGATCTTGTTCTTATCAATATCAGTTTTAGCATTATACATCTTCTGACTGAATTACTTTTTAGAAAACCTAAGATTATATATTACAATGTTGTGATGCTAAACTCACTTGCAGATCATATTAATAAATGTAATAACATTAATAATATTAATAAACGACAGGCCACTTCAGTGTACTTAAAGAGGAGCAGAATTTCAGGACTATGTTTCTCAACAAACAAGTAAAGTTTTAAACAGTGCACTTTATAGTAATATCAAATTAAAGTTTTGGGAGTAACTGTGAAATTACATATAAAGATGTATTTAAGTGGTTCAACAAAAGTGTGCATTTTCATTTAATTTTGATTAACCTGCAATTAAGTGTCCAAAAGCATTACATTTAGTTTCAGTTAAGTATTAAGTATATTATTTTAAACTGTTTCCATACTTTTAAGTGACTTCACCTGTGCCCTGATCTTTATTATAAACTGAGAGGGGGAGTAAGTTAATACAACTGATAATACAATTATCACAAACAAACAAACTAAAAAACAACGAACAGTCTGCATTTAAAATGAACATGTCACTAACTAGCTTAGCTGTTAGCTGCCGATCGACACCAAAAATTAGCTTAAACTAGTTCAAATAACTTGATATAGTTTGAAATCCCTTTTTCCACCTGATGCTTACTTTAGATAAATCTTAGAGACTCGGTAAAAGAAACTGGAAACTGAGTCCATAATTGATTTAAAGTAAAACTAGCCAGATGCTAACACTAATGCAAACATTACATTATAAAGGGGTTTGTGGTATGGACTACTGTGATACTCAAAGTCATGTTTTTCCTGTTACTGTTCTGTTCTGCCATGTACTATTGCGAAAAAACAAAACAAAAAAAAACAAAAAAAAACACATCACCTTTAATGCCCTTGTAGGATATTTGATCATTTGAAATGTTTCATAATTCATAATTCGTAAGGTTTCATAATTCATAAAAAAGATATATCTAACACTAACAGCCTGATTAACATAAAGACCAAAATGTTGATAAACATATGATTTTATTCACAAACACAAGATGAATCAAAGAAGCAATGATTCCTCTTTGTCTTTTACCACAACATATCAATGAGATAAAAACATATTTTTATCAGAACATATATTGTACTCTATATTTCTAGCATACATGAATGTAAAAATGAGCAAGCTTTGAAACAAAAAGGCAATATATAGATATTAACCATGAATAATATTGCAATTCACAATGAATATGTAAACACTCCACCATAATGATGAATATCTTTTAATAACACTTTACAAGAAGTCTGTATATATAATGTGTAATATTATTTTTTAACACAGTGTAATTGTATATATTTCACTGGTCAAATATTTTTAGATAACAATTACTAAACTATATTTCACCACTGTGTGTAACAACATACCAATACAACTCGTTTACTATAAAACTTTTTTTTTTAAGTATTTCATTTTTTAAAATTTAATTTATATCTTAAAAGGAGAAGCCCACTTCCAAAACAAAGATTCACATATAATGTACTCACCCCTTTGTCATCCAAGATCATGTCTTTCTTTCTTCAGGTGTAAAGAAATTATATTTTTTGAGGAAAACATTTCAGCATTTTTCTCCATATAATGGACTGGTATGGTGCCCCGATTTTGAACTTCCAAAATGCAGTTTAAATGCGGCTTCAAACGATCCCAAATGCTGTTGTAAACAATCCCAGCCTAAAAAGAAGCGTCTTATCTAGCGAAACGATCGGTTATTTTCATAAAAATAATACAATTTAAATATTTTTTAATGTTAAATGCTCGTCTTGCCTTACTCTCCCTGAACTCTGTGTATTCTGCCTCAAGACAGTTAGGGTATGTCGAAAAACTCCAATCGTATTTTCTCCCTCAACTTCAAAAATCATTTCAAAGTCATCCTACATCGCTGCAGAATTACTGACACAGTCTTTGCAAATTGAACATGCAAAAAAGATCAAACACTCTTAACAAAAAAGGGTAACACTTTATAATAAATTTCAGTAGTAAGTCATTTATAAGTGATTAGTTGATAAAATAATCATTTACAAAACATTGACAAATGATTAATAAGTGATATGCTAACAATTTGTGTATGTTTTGTTAATTCATTTACAAGTCAATTACAAGTTCATTTTCAAGTAATTAGTTAATGATAAACTAATAATTTACAAAACAGGACTATGTGTTTATAAATGATTAATAAGTGATATGTTGAAAAGCACACAAATGCAATTATTCTAAAACATTTTTTTTTAAAATAATAATAAATTATTTGCTGTCAAGTGAATAAACTTGTAAACCCTTTCTCTCATCAGCACAGACTTGTGTTCTGTGTGGAATGTGTGGGATCTAGTGATAATGTGAACCAGTTTTACCCACCAATGAAGATCACATCGGATGCACATTGCTAAAATACTCCATGTGTTTACCATCTTTACCCTCACCAGTCACGAATGATCTACGAATGATGAGTAAAAGATTTGTAAATGATTTATTCATGATGTGATCTTCAATGGAGGGTAAACATTTCAATGATTGACATTTCAATTATTTATAATTGATTAATAATATATTAACTAGTAACTTATTAACCATTGACTAAGGATCTGTTTGATTATTTCATGATATGCTATTTTTTTAAAGATAACTTACAAATTTACAAATTTGTAAATTGTTAGCATATTAATCATTTGTGAATGTATAGTGATGTTTTGTACATTTTTAGTTCATCATTATCTAATCACTTGTAAATGATTTATAACTTCATCTACAAAGCATAGATAAAAATACTAACATATCACTTATTAATCGTTTATGAATGCATAGTCATGTTTTGTAAATGATTAGTTAATTATTAACTAATTACTTGTAAATTACTTGTAAATGAATTAACAAAACATACACAAATGGTTAGCATATCACTTAGTAATCTTTTATAAATGTTTTGTAAATGATTATTTCATCATTAACTAATTGCTTATAAATGACTTACAACTGAGCGTTATTATAAAGTGTTACCCAAAAAAGGTAAATCAGTGATATAGGACGATTTTGAAGTTGAGGGAGAACATGAGATGGGAGTTTTTCGACATACCCTACCCCCTGTCATGAACCGGAAAAAACAAGAGGCAGAGTAAGACAAGACGAGCGTTTGACATTAATAATTATATAAATTGCATCATTTTTATGAAAATAACCCATCGTTAAGCTAGATAAGACCCTTCTTCCTCAGGAACGTTTACAACCGCATTTAGGATCGTTTTAAGCCGCATTTAAACTGCTTTTTGGAAGTTCAAAATCGGGGCACCATACCAGTTCATGAAATGTTTTCCTCAAAAAACAATTTCTTTACGACTGAAGAAAGAATTACATGAACTTCTTGGATGACAAGGGGGTAAGTACATTATATGTGAATCTTTGTTTTGGAAGTGGACTTCTCCATTAAGTGTAACTAAATATTATATTAATCAATTAAACATTTTAAATGCCAGCTTTAGTTTTAATGTGTTATAGTATTTATAAGGCGTTTTATAGGTAATAATAATACTAATACTTTATATATGCAGACTTCAATTAAAGCATCTGTTTTATATTCAAACCAAAGCTCACTTTTACAATATAAATTTTTACAGAGAAAGAAAGAAAGAAAGAAAGAAAAAGAAAAGAAAAGAAACGAAAAGAAAAGAAAAGAAAAGAAAACAATCAAACAAGCACACTTGTAAAATTCACAACAGTGGTCATAAAAAAAATAGTAATGATAAAATTAAAAATAATTGGTCCATTTGAGTTAAACACTCTATTTTTTTTCGCTTTTTTTGAGAGCAGAGGAAGTACTCCAAAAAGTCATGTCTCTTTGAAAAGTGCATGCTCATTTTAATCACACAAACGTCCATATGAGCATTTCAAGTCTTTAATGAGTTGGAGTTGAGTTAATGGAGGAAAGCCATCATGCCGTGGGCTGCAGAGCCGGTCTTCAGTGAGTCTAAGGCATCCGTCCTGCTGTGGTTCAGCCTGTAGTTGAGGTTGGTTCTTCTAGTACGGGTATTGCTTTTGTTTCTTCCCTGCGAAACAGGCGAGCCAGGTGCACAGCAACATGGCTGAGGTGGCTCCGGCCCCAGTGCAGTAGTATGCCCAGCCAATCTGACAAGAGCCTAAAGAAGAGTCAGACAGAAAGGGCACCAACGTAAGTACATGAACTTCTGAAAGCAACTTCTGAAATCTTCAAATGTCAAAGAATGAAAGGATCATATGTGTGATGGATGAAGTTTATGAAGAAATTGTATGATGACAGATATTTTGATACTGAGCTTATGAAAGATACGGAAACAAGCTGTGAAATTTGGCACACCAATAAGGAATATTCTAAACAGTGGTGTTTAGTCCATATAAAATATGAATGTTTTGAATACCCAAGTAATCCCAAGATTGAGTTTGGGTAGTGGTTAATTTCTAATTATACTATCATTATACTATAAAGTCCCATATCATTTGAGGTGGAACACATAGCTTACTTAATAAAATGTTAGGAATGCATTTGTAACTGTCCATAAAATATTTATTAGCCAAACAACAATCATTTTCTGCAAATCTGTGCCACTTATGGAGGGATTAGGGTGAGCGGATCCACAACAGCTTTACACTCTATTGTTATTAATCGTCATTATTTTTCACATTCTCATTGGTTTGTTGGCATGTGGGTGATTTCATGTGAATGAAAAGCTGTCAATGAATTGCTCACCCAAGCAAAAAATTTTTTTAGTCTACTAAATATATTCTACTAATAGCTATATAGTCCAAAATAAATAAAAGCATACCTACATACATAAATACATTTTTAAAAAGTCACTGATTGTATTTATACAGGTTGAAACAGTTCTGCCGGCCAGATCTGATTAGTTTTCATAGGTATTTGTACATAAAATTCATGCATACAATTTCTGTTTACACTTTATTTTAAGGTGACCTTTTTACAGTGCAATTATACATTTAAGTACTGAGTAATATTAATTAACTACATGTACTTACCATATGGTTAGGGTTAGGATTAGGGTTTGGTTTATGGTTACCTGCATGTAATTATGCACAAATACTTGTTATTATAATAGTAAGTACATGGAACATGTATAACAAAGACACTGTAACATAAAGTGTTACCATTTTTGTATGTTGTATGTTTGTATGATATAGGCGTATTGTTGAAATGTCCCATATGGAGGTATCAACTTATAAAGCACAAAATCACTAATGCATTCAGTTTTAGAAGCATAAAATGCATTATTTTATTTATTTATTTTTATATATATATATTAACATTTTTGGTAACACTTTACAATAAAGTTCATTAGTTAACTTTAGTTAACTATATTTAACTGTAGTTACTTTTCACACTTTACATGTTACCCTCAAGAGATATTATCAGGAAAAATGGTTAGCTTTCACTGTTATGCTGATGATACTCATCTCTAAATTTCTTTGCGGCCTGATGAAACATACCAATTTGAATGCAGAATGCATAGTTGACACAAAAAACTGGATGACTAGTTATTTTCGTACAGCTAAGTCATCATACCTAAAACCTCTGCATATAATAACCTAGAACACTGTCTAACATTGATGACTACACTGTCAGTTCTTTGTCATCAGTTAGGAACCTAATTGTGCTATGTGACAGAAATCTTTCATTTGATAGAAACATTTTAGCATTTGTAAATAAACTTTTTTTTTTCATCGCAAAAATATATCTAAATTACAACCTACGCTCTCAATGTCAAATAGAGAAACGTTAATTCAAGCGTTCATGACCTCAAGGTTAGATTACTGTAATGCTTCATTGGGTGGTTGCTCTGCACAATGAATTAACAAACTCCAGCTGGTCCAAAATGGAGCAGCAAGAGTTCTTACTAGAACCAGGAAGCATGACCATATTAGCCCGGTTCTGTCAACACTGCACTGGCTCCCTATGGACCCTTTTCACAAGCCTGTGATGACGCGTTTTAACGGTCATCAACATCATAAATCCTTTAAACTTTTTTATATTTTGATTTTTAAAAATATGTATGTGCATTTACAACACTATATTTTGTATTATACCACCTTTTCATCAAGTTACCAAAAAACTAGTTAACACTATGTGAGGGTGTTTCTAATGCCGTGTCTATGGGAGGGGTGGTAAATTTGACATTGTTCTCTCTTCTGACTGCCGATATCAGTCTCTCTCAATTTTTGTGAAAACACTATCGTGTAGTTTTTCTTTTGTTATTTGAGCAAATGGGAATGCAAAAAATATATTTGTGGTACTCTCCCATTCACTGCTATCGGATTTTACCCAACTATGACGACTTCCGCTATGAGAAACACGGAAATTGGAGAAAGGTCCATTAAACATTGTATAGATTTTAAAATCTTAAAAATTACTTATAAAGCCCTGAATGGTTTAGCACCTCATTATTTGAGCAAGCACGTATCATATTATAGTCCTTCACGACCGCTGTGTTCTTAAAAAATCAACTGCAGGCAGCAGATCCTTTTCCTGTTTAAGCACCCAAACTCTGGAATAATCTACCTAACATTGTTCGGGACGCAAACACAATCTGTCAGTTTAAATCTAGATTAAAAACCCATCTCTTTAACCTGGTTTACACATAACACATTAACACATTTAAATGATCCAAATCCGTTAAAGGAGTGTTAGGCTGCATTAATTAAGTCAACCAGAACCAGGAACACTTCCCATAACACCCAATGTACTTGTTACATTGTAAAAAGAATGGCATCTACGCTAATATTAGTCTGTTTTGTTCTTATTCCAAGGCCACCGTAGCCACCCGGATCTAACTGTATCCAGATCATATGGTCACTGCAGTCACCCGGATTCAGTCAGTTTCTAGCCCAGATGGTGGATCAGGACCTAGAGATGACCTCTACAGTCCTGAATGTCAGCGAAGACCTCGTCATCTAGACGGCCATCGGCACAAGCCCATGGGAACCAGATGAGTCCTTTGCACAATCTGACTTCGCTGCAGGAACAAACTGCTGGTTTCATCTGGCCAGAGGAGAACTGGCCCCCCAACTGAGCCTGGCTTTTCCCAAGGCTTTTCTCCATTTCTGTCACTAATAGAGTTTTGGTTCCTTGCCGCTGTTGCCTCTGGCTTGCTTGGTTGGGGACACATATTTTCCAGTGATATCGTTGACTTGCTTG
This sequence comes from Labeo catla, assembly GCA_012976165.1. Lineage (NCBI taxonomy): Eukaryota > Metazoa > Chordata > Actinopteri > Cypriniformes > Cyprinidae > Labeo > Labeo catla. Next base: position 233,242 of record VONZ01000864.1, read on the forward strand.
CACAAATACTATCTGAACTGAACTGAGCTAGACAATGAAATCACTGAATCAATGATGAATGAACTTTGAAAAATGAGTGTTTGCTATTGTGCTTTTGCATTATTGACACAGTATTTTCCTATTTAATACTGTAAAGCTGCATTGACACAATCTGTATTGTTAAAAGTGCTATATAAATAAAGGTGACTTGACTTGACTACATTAGTTAACATGAACTAAGAATTAATAATACTTCTACAGCATTTATTAATCTTAGTTAATGTTAATTTCAGCATTTACTAATACATTATTAAAATCACAAGTTGTGTTTCTTAACATTAGTTAATGCACTAATAATCAGCCCTCTAACACACAAGGAAGGAACCAATCAGAACAAGACACATACAACCAAGGAACCAATCAGAACATGACACATGCAACCTAGGAACCAATCAGAACATAACACACAGACAAGGGTAGCACAGGACATGATCACAGGAGGGGCAGGGAACACATGGGAAATGGTGTCCAGAAAACAATGGCAAGAGTCCAGGGTGGAATTCATTGGCACTCCAGCTGATGATCATAACATAGCCCACTCCTTAAGGAGCAGCTTCCAGACGCTCCTAAATGAGAACAGACATGAGTCCAGGAGGGAGGTGAAGCAGAGGCAGAACGGGAGAGAAGGAGGGCCAGGTCCCTATGCAGGAGGAGGACCTGGGGACTGAGCTAGAGTGAGGTGAAGCAGAGAGCCAGGGCGGAGCTGAAGAGCACCAGGATGGAGTCGACAGAGGAGGCAGCCAGGGTGGAGCTAAAGAGCACCAGGAAGGAGCAGGTAGAACTGAAGACCACCAGAGCAGAGCTGAAGAGGACCAAGGGGGAGCTAAAGACCACCACAGCTGAGCAGATGGGTCCAGCAGAACAGATATCCACCAACACAGAGCTAACGAGGCAGGACTGGAACAGAGAGCACAGAAAGGTTAACAGCAGCCTCTGCAGCCACAACAGGACATTCAAAGTGTTCATAGACTGCCTCCATGGCCATGACAGGACAGGTTGAAAGTTTAAAAATAGATGCCGATGACCTGGGAGGTTCTGCAGCAAAAGCTGTCAACTCAGGAGGAGCTGGAGCGGATGCCGCTGATTTGGGAAGTTCTGCAGCGGGAGCTGCCACCTCGGGAGGAACCGGAGTGGACTCATGGACTGGAGCGGGCTCTGGATCAGATTCAAGGACTGGAATAAACTCTGGAGCAGACTCAAAGCAGTGTGTAGCCCAAACACACAAAATGGCCGCCGCAATTACTGAGAGCACTGAGGAAAGAGGAACAGTCTTAAAAAGTTCATAAATTGTATATAAATTGTAATTTTTTTTTTAAAGAAAATAACCTATCGTTTTGCTAGATAAGGCCCTTCTTCCTCGGCTGTGATCGTTTAGAGCCCTTTGAAGCTGCACTGAAACTGCATTTTGGAAGTTCAAACTTATGGGCACCATTGAAGTCCACTATATGGAGAGAAATCCTAAAATGTTTTTCTTCAAAAAACATAATTTCTTTACACCTCAAGAAAAACATACATGAACATCTTGGATTGACAAGGGGGTGAGTAAATTATCTGTAAATTTTTGTTCTGGAAGTGAACTTTCTCTAAAGGGGTCATCGGATGCCCATTTTCCACAAGTTTATATGATTCTTTAGGGTCTTAATGAGAAGTCTATAATATACTTTGGTTAAAAATTCTCAATGGTAGTGTAAAACAACACCCCTTTTACCTTGTCAAAATGAGCTCTGCAAAAATCAACTCATTCTGATGGTTTGTTCCTTTAAATGCAAATAAGCTCTGCTCGCCCCGCCCCTCTCTTCTCTCTGTGGAGTGACGAGTCTGTTTATTTTAGCCGCATATAGCCGCATTTAAACTTGCTAACTAGCACATTATTAGGAAAGGTGATTGAGATTCATAAAAAAACCATTAGACTCACTTCTGCTGTAAGTGAAGCTGGACCATGAATGATTTGCACGAACATAGACACATTTATGTAGATCAGGAGGCGCATTCCCTTCACAAACAAACGTAATCCACTGCATCTTCAGCGGCTCAGATGTCGGGAGTAAATGGCGACCACTATGTTCATTATTAAATACAGCAACACAACCCAATCGGAGATATTCTTGTCTAACTTACATCCCTGCCCCGGTCGCGAAACAGTGGAGGTCGGACTGTTACAGCTGATTTAGGGCGGGTCTGAAGGTAAGACGCTCGTGTCAATCAACTATCATGGGAGCAGCCTCTGTCGGTGTGACGCCACACCGACAAGCATCTGAGAATGGCTCGATTTGAAAAAGGCAATATTATCTTCACAGATTAATTAAAAACCACTGCACAGATTTTTATCATTATAGGGTAGATGTGTACATACACAGCCAACACACATTCATGTTCAACGTGTGCGTCGTGAGACAACGAAGTTGGGGATCCAAATCCAAGGCTTTATTTACAACGACAAGAAGACACATGCCACCTAGGAACCAACCAGAACATAACACACAGACAAGGGTAGCACATGACATGATCACAGGAGGGGCAAGGAACACATGGTAAATGAAGTCCAGAAAACAATGGCAAGAGTCCGTGGGTGGAGTGCCCTCTAATGGAGTTCATGGGCACTCCAGCTGGAAATCGTGACATGTTGTAATACCTTAAGCTTTAATCTTATTTAATGTTCCCAGAAAAATACAGAACAATCGATGACACCACGTCACCCAAAGGTGACAAAAATAAAAATAAATAAAAAAATAAAAAAATACACTTTTAGCACCAAAATATAAAGTTGTTAGCATTCATGTCGATCTCAAATGAATATTATAGCTTCTAAAATCAGTGAAGTGTTGAATATTAAGTACATTTATACATTTGTATATTTAGTACAAATGAAGCTACGAATTAAAGGCAGAGAAACAGTGGCATCATAATGATGACTGATTCCTTAATAGAGAATGACAAAATTGGTGTGTGCCATGTGCTGTTAAGTTCAAGGGCATTCATGCTAAATATATGCTAAACATGAGTATAAGACTGATGGGAATTAAGACTCATGCTGCTTAGTTGATCAGCAGGCTATTCAAATTACAAAATGAACAGAAATGATGAGGCTTTAAAACTTAAAAGAAAGACAGAAAGAAAGACAAACCTTGAGGCATTTATTAAGGACTGTTATATGTTCTCTACAGGTATATCAAAGGAACAAAACCCCTTGATATCTCATTTAAAGAAACACTCATACATTGAGAGACAAAAATTGTGTGTGACATTTGTTTGCTTCATTATTACAGCAAACATTTCAAACAACGTGGTCGCATTTGCCCTTAGCTTTCAAATTATGTGACCTTTAAAGGGGTCATGAACTGCTCTTTTTATTATTTTGTACTGTTCTCTGAGGACCACTTTTTTTTACATTAAAAAACATTATAATTTAAAAGTAATTGTCAAGAATCCTGTCTGTGACCTTCCGTCCACTAGCCACCAGATGTCGCCCTCTCATTATATTGACTCTCACACTATACAGACTGTTGCATGTTACCCTGAACTACATTTTCCATCATCCATTGCACTGATTACACACACAGCTGCAACCAATCAAATACACTTTATAAGCCATGGACATCTTCTTTTGATTGCCGGGTATTGTTGCATTTATCTCTCTGTCAGTGATAGCACTTTACGAAGCCAGTTTCCTGTCCTAGTATCCTGTTATTAGTTCTAGTTTGGTCTTGTCTTTGTTTTTTGTTTGGATGTTGATCACCTGCCTGTCTTGGATTTCTCTCTCGTCTTGTTGTTTGGACGCTGTTTGCTCCTGGTCTGGATTTATCTACTATCTGCTGGATTACCTGTTTTCCTCGCCCCCTGGATTACGTTCACAGTTGTTTGACCCACGCATGTCTCTGGATTACTCTTTTGTCTTGCCTGAACTATACCTGTTGTTGTTATCGACCTATGCCTGTTTTATCGCCATGCTTTTGAATAAAGCTTTGCTTTCCAGTGTGAGGGATGCACCATTGGTGTCAGCACGTGCAGCTGGTATACCTAAACCAGCACTCTCAGACCCTTCTGTCCCAGAAGTAATCCATGTCTGCAATATTTTCTATATGGGGGATTGCTTTCTGGTGTGTATTGGCTGCGTTCACTACTGCTGAAGTTCCAGACCCTTCTGCGGAAGGATTGGTAGCGGCTGAGGCTGCAGAACCTCCAGAGGCGGCAGTGCCTGTTCCAGAATTTACGGAGGTGTTCCAGAATTTACGTCTTTCACTTCAGCTCTGGTTACGGCAGTAGCACCCATTAATAAACTCCCTGTCTGTAATGCCACGGCTATAAAGCGGCTATGGAGGCTGCTTTTGAACTTTTGTCAGGTTCTAAATCTACCGAGGAGGCTATCTCTGAACTCTCGTCCTGTTTTGAACCAGTCACAGAGGCTGATTGTGAACTGTCGGTCTGTCTTAATACTGCTGTTTGATCTGATTTTGAATTAACTGTCTTGCCAGTTTCAGTCAGTGTTTCTAAATATGAATTGTTTGCCCATCCAGTTCTCCCAAAGGTTTCTGATTTTTAACTGTTGGCCTATCTGGTTTCTGCTAAGGGCACTGGTTGCCTGCTAAGGACAATAAGGTTGTCTGCTTATTCAGTTTTTACCAATGTACCCAACTCTGAACTGTCTGTTTGTTCAGTCTCTTTCCATGCACCCAGTTTTGAACTGTCTGTTTGTCCAGTTGAGGCCATTCCTGAATCCTCTGCCATGTCTGTAACAACCAAAGAGACTAATTCAAAACTGTCTGAATTTCTGCCCCGACCCTTGGGGCCATAGATTCTCTGTCTGTGTCCTGTGTTTCAGCTCCATCTGCTCCTCCTTGGTCGTCTGCTCCACCGTGGTGGTCTTCTGCTCTGTTGTGGAGGTCTTCTGCTTCATCTGCTCCGCCCTGGTGGTTTTCTGCTCCATCTGCTCCACCATGGTGGGCTCCTGCTTCATTTGCTCCACCCAATAGTGACCACATAATAAAAACTGTTTCTCACACTTGTGTGTTGCGACATTACTGTTGGGTCCAATATAGTCAGCATAGCATCATTTCAGTCTATAAAAAATCCTGTGTCAAATTGTGCCTTGTTTGTAAACAAATCCACAATCATAAATTAAATGAACAAAGGACCAAGTTCTTACTGACACGGTCTGAAACTTCGTTAAAAATAAAGTTAATCTACTCTTTATAACGTTGGGATTAGAAGACTGTTTTCCCACAATTTACCACTGCACAGTGTCTTTGTTGTTTTCAAAGCCATCATTATCATTTAATTTCTGTGTAGACCTGCATTTGTCTCTCTTCTTCTACATGCACAAATGAGTGGGCAGGGCTAAACAGGTAGTAATGTAGAAGTAGGTGTTGATCTTCTTCCGTGGAGATGGTGTTTAGCCACACTATTATGTCATAGAGTGGCACATTCGGCACAACGAGAAAGTTCTAAAACTTGGGATGTTTTTCTCTTATATATCTAAGATATATAGATATATATTTTTCTCTTAGATTTTTCTCTTATGCCTCTTGTATGTCAAAGGTTCAAAGGAATGTTGATTTCTCAGTTCATGGGCCCTTTAAAATAGTAAAATATTAAAATATTCTCAATTCCTCTTAATTTTTTTGAGACATACCCTCTTGAGGGTACACTATAATGCTCTTACTTCAAAATCATGCAGCTGTTTTCATTCTAAATAGTTTGAAATAGTAACATGGTACTGTTTTTTATTATTAAAAACATCCCTTCTGACAAACAGCCGAGGTCTGGGATTTGTCTAATGTGAACACAGTACAGTATGTCCTTTGCTTTAGTTTGGGTGCTGAATGCAAAACATGCTCTCTAGGATAGTATTTTGTCAAGATTACATCAGACTTCTGAAGCAACAGTCAATTGCATTCTGCCCTTCTAGTTTCATAGTGATTTATATTTTATGTGCCAACAGTTAGTGGTATTTGCTAAGGCAAGAAACATATTACTATTAGTGCTACATACCTAGTGCTACAGGTTTAAATGTGAATTGGTGCCATTACTGTTCTAAGAAGTCAAATGAATGATTTTCACCTGGTGTACAATAAAACAGGAGGTATGCACCAGAATCTTTTATTTTTGGGTGAACTATCAAACAAAGAAAAACAAAAAAAAGTGTGCTTAATTGTATTAAATGGGACTTGTAGTGTGCTTTAAAAGTATATATTTAAGTATATATTTAATACAAAATGTTACATGTAGATAATGATGTGTTGTCTAACATACTAAAGCACAAGTAAAGTACTTGATTATAATTGTAACTGTAGTGCATTATTTTATATGACATTTGAATAATAAAAATTAATGTATTTTAAATGCTCTAAACTGCTAGTTCATCATTACAAATGTGTACTCACAAATATAATTAAAAACATGACATTCAAGTTTTAAAAAATGTATTACAGTACATTTTAATTATTAAAGGTGAACTCCACTTCCAGAACAACAATTTACAAATAATTTACTCACCCCCTTGTCATCCAAGATGTTCATGTCAAAGGGCTCTAAATGATCCCAGACGAGGAAGAAGGGTCTCATCTAGCGAAACGATCGGTCATTTTTTTTTATCCCATCACTACTACGAATCACATCTAAGTTCATTGTCTGCTTACTCCAGCTAAAAAAGGTAGAATATGGCAAAAAACTCATATTATTTTCTCTTACAACTTCAGAATGGTCCGACATGTTGTACCTTTTTGTTTGTAAACAGCGTTTGACTTACTTGCACTTTCTTAGTCTTTGCGTGTTCGCTTTGTAACACTGGGTCAGTGGTTCCACCTACATTCAGTGTCACCTTTCGACATGATTCAATAGTACGTGAATGCGCATCCCAGAATCTGTGCTACACGAGCTTTTGTACTTAAAAAGTATACACATTTTTTATTTTCTGAAAAAAAATGGCAGATCGTTTCCCTAGATAAGACCCTTCTTCCTCGGCTGGAATCGTTCAAAGCCCTTTGAAGCTGCATTTAAACTAAATTTTTGAAGTTCAAAATCGGGGGCACAGTTGAAGTCCATTATATAAAGAAAAATCCAGAAATGCTTTCCTCAAAAACCTTAATTTCTTTACGACTGAAGAGAGAAAGACATGAACATCTTGGATGACAAGGGGGTGAGTAAATTATTTGTAAATGGTTGTTAAACCTTATTTTAAAGACATTAGAAGTAATTATGAAATTACATATAAAGATGCACTGATGAAGTAGTTCAAAAACACTCTAGTATTCAGCTAATTGCATTCAATATAAATGTAGTATTTAGTACAGGGGTGCTCAACCCTGTTCCTGGAGATCTACCTTCCTGCAGAATTCAGCTCCAACCCTGATTAAAGACACCTGAACCAACTAATTAGGATCTGAAGGAGCACTTGATAATTACAGACAGGTGTGTTTGATCAGGGTTGGAGCTAAACTCTGCAGGAAGGTAGTTCTCCAGGAACAGGTTTGGACACCCCGATTTAGTATTTATATTTTCTTTTAATAGCAATTAATATGCTATTTAGTGTCAGAAAATATTACATTCAGTTTGCACTTAAGTATATTCTTAAAAATATATAATTTCCATAAAAATCTCTTTTTTAAAAAGTATGCTAAAGTGTAATGTGTAATTTTTATTTATTTGATTTTATTTGATTTATTTGATTATTTTTAAAGAGATCTTATTAAGCAAGGTAAACTGTTGGACATAACACATTAATTGTTCATTACTGACACTGCATAATTAATGTAGATGTTTAAAGATGTATGTGAACTTTAGAGTGTAGGTGACATGAGGATGTACCAAGTTCAAACTGATCTGAGCTGTTGCTGCATGTCTGCCGGACCTCCTCACTATCCCACCCGAGAGGATACAGAGCACATCCTGAACCAATGAGCAGACCTGCAGAAATAGAGATGGAACAAGACATGAATAACATTACTCATGTATAATAGACTGAACACATGTAGAAAATTTAAGTAGTGTTTCATAAGAATAAGATTTGCTAAATCCCAACCATAAGTATTCAACTTTATTGATTCAACTCAAATCACAGTTTGTACTATAGACATGACTGATATGTCAAATCAAGTGGCCTGTGCTATTACTTTTCTTTCTGATCAGACTTAAAGAAATACTACTGAGGGATATGCTCATCAACCACCTTCAGAGTCAACTTCCAAAGAACTGTCTGCAGCCCACAAGTGTTAAGCCCACGACTGCTAAAGGGAGAGCCCTGTCTACCACACACCTCTACGCTAATAAATGGAAAGTCTTCGAGAGCTGGCGTTCGAACTAGTTGTTTCCCAAATTCAACTTTTTCAGTATTTTGTCCTTCTTACAGGAGTGCTTACATGGTGACTGTGTGCCTTCTACACTCCAAGTGTTCACTGTTGTGATATCGGCCTTTCATAGCAAGGTTGACAGGCACTCAGTGGACAGGAATGGTCTGTTAATCAAATTTCTACGTGGTACGAAATGGCTAAGCCCTCCTTGCCCATCTACAGTCCCCACTAAGGACCTTAGCATGTCCTCCTTTCGAGATGTTTACAGAACATGAATTGCCTTATTGGGGTTAAGCCCACTCCACAAGACGTATGGTGTCATCATAGGCATAAACCAGAGAGATGTAAGTTTAGCCACAGTAGGGACTTCTCCAAACAGCTTTGCTATAATCTTTATAGCTATATAGCAAAGCTTTATAGCTTTGCTGTAGTCAGGTTCTTGACTTTATAGCTTTGCTATATTTATCTATAATCTGGATGCAGTTTGTCGTTAGCTTTTCGTTATCCTGTTGGTACAGCAAACCAGTCTTATGTTAAATGCATAATTACCCGCTTTGTTATCATTTTGTACTTCTGTTACTTCATTAACAATTACTTCACTAGCTTCTTTTGAGTCACTCTGAATGGATCACTGAATCTGTGAATTGTTGAATCAAGAATAGCTGCAATTGGATCAATACAATTTGCGATTTGTGAACTGTTTCAAAAGGTTAATTAAAAATAATTAGGTCTTTCACAAATTGGAGAGAGTCTCAGAAGAGGAGGGTGATTTCTTCAGTTCAAAATAAAGAGAAACAATGTGTTTTGATGTAAATTAATTTTATTGTAATTGAATGACAAGCTAATGAAACACAAAGTAGTACTGTACATGTAAAAAAATTATACATATAAAACATTGCTTAATTCACGATGTTAATACATATAGAAATGTCACAGTCTGTAAAAAGGGTCCATTAAAAAAAAAATCTATTAAATATTCTATTTAATATTACAATATTACAGAAACTGCCTTTAATTAAAAAATTAGGTCATCCTAAAAGTATCTTAGAACTTAAAATGGACCACTGAATTCTTGCTAAAACTAGCGGTCTGAGGCCAGACTCCCAGTGCCACAGGAAGATAGTGCACTCTTCTCCAGATTTCCATCATGAGCTGGGTTCCTGACAGAAACTCCCATCTGATTCCAGTATCTATCTTCAGATAGATCTTCAGATCTATCTTCAGATAGATACTGGCCCACAGGTCCTTGGCTAAGGGGTTTTTCTATCACATTAGCTGAGCGCATGAGCGCTTGTCATATTATCGCAACTATTCCGTGTTTTCAACCATATAATGCTTATTTTACGTTCCAGACAGGCCTGGACTGACCATAGGGCATACCGGGCAATGCCCGCCGGGCCGACGCACATTTTTGGGCTGGGGCTGTCAGTCATAATTTAATATTTTTTAAAAAGTTTATTAGGCCAATTTATTTATTACCGCAACGGTAGAGTATCTGAGATACGAATCGCGGCCCATTGGTTGACTGTCTTAAAGGACATTGAGCTAGACCAATGAAATCTCAGGCCACGCCCTGCCTCCCTCCTGGCCAGCCCTCAGCTCCACTTGACAAAATCTGCTATTTTGTTTGACGATAAATTTCGCTACAAGGTGGAAATTTTGTCACTGTGGCCTTCTCTTCCAAGTCTGAGTATTGTAATGAGAGTAATAAAAGACTGTATAATAACAATAATAATAATTAAGAATAATTTTTTACCATGGTTATTCGCTTCCATGCAGGTTACTGTTGTTTAATGTTTGAAACAAAACAGTGAGCGCATATATCCTTTGATGTGTCATATATATGCCTCAGCATATTGTTTAAATAATCATGGTGGGCCGCTATGGCCAAAAATGCCAGGGCCGTTTTTTGGTCCCAGTCCAGCCCTGGTTCCAGACATTTACATACACATACATCCTAGTAAAACGATGCATTTATAGTTAGCAAAATACATGCCAATGTCTATGGCAGTGGCAATAATGATCCTTACAAATGTTATTTGACGACATGTTTTATTGATATCATATACACATTGTGTAGGTAACTATAAAGTTTACTCTGCTCTCCTCCAAGCTCACCAGAGACTTACTTTAATGTTTTTCGGGAGGAGAGGATGAATTTGCATTTTGTAAATCCCACAGCTTGGATTCAGCGCAAACTAACATGGCGGCGCCCATCACCCGGTATAGATCAACTAACGCCGTCATTATAAAAGTGTTTAAACCTCCAAATACATTTACTTGCAGATATTTCAGAATCGGAATATCAGATATTTCATAATACAGTGAGCACGTTTGTGAATATTAATAATAAAAAGGGAAAAACTATATAAAAGTGATACATGTGTACTACAGCGCTATTGTGGCTGCGTTGTGTCACGTGACAAACACGACGCGTCGCCATGGAAACAATAAGGCTATACGTTCTAAATAACGGTCGCCTAAAAAAAACTCACTCTGGGGGCTCAGCTAGAATATTTTAAACTCACGTGTGAAAGTTAATCTGTTCCAATTTTTCCCTCATCAGTTTTAGCGGGACCAGAGAGAGAAAGGGATAGGTACTTTGAGGAGCGATGATTAACACTGCACAGACTTACTGCGGTGGGCTAAGATAACAGACAGGAATCAGGCTAATCTATATACTGCTGTACACAGTTTGAGCAAGGTGGGAAACATTCTTACACACACACACTCACATGCAAACAGACATTGAGATATTAATCAGAACTTGAGCGAGGCAATCATAAAGGCCGTCTAAAATATATTAAGATGTCATCACAATGCACATTTACATTTGGCAGTGTGAATCATAAATGTCTTAACCATACCAATGTTTCTTAAGGGCAAGCTCTAAATGAAACTATTTCACACCATCAAAAATGTGTAACTGTATCTAGTCACAAGATGAAAGCTTCTTATATTTTATGTCAAAGAAACAGGCAGATCTAACTGTTTTTTATGAACAAAAATATAAATGAAAACTAAAACAGAATTGAACATTGAGCAGCCATAAATTAAGAATTCCTTCCCCAGATTTAAGTTGTGGGTATGTTTTATTAAGTAGTTCCCTCATTTCAGTCATTAATTTGTGGTCTTGCATACTTAATATTTAAATATGTAAATATATTTTAATATGTAAGTAAAATTCAATGTATTTTACTTATGTTCTCTTATTTATATATAGCATTTCTGTTACGTCACCTGTTAGGTTAAATCAAATAATATTAAAATCTAAAAATAACAGTTCAGTTTTGTTGAACACATGCCAGGCAGAGCAAACACAAACCTTCATCAGACTTCAGCATCCAATATACAGCACTGTAGCCAAAGTGCACAAAAAAAGCAGTAAACCTCATAATGGCAGTATGAACTCTTTTTATAGTTTGTTTTGTGCATAATGAAGGCCGTGTAGCTTAGTAATGTGAAATGCTGGCAATGGTGGAATCAATCAATTGTGGAGTATGACCTGCTTTTACTTAAGATCGCAAGATTGTTATCTCTTACTCAGAAACTGTTTAAATAATATTTAAATATTTTAAATTTTGTGCCCTAAGTATTTGTTGCATTTTTTTACCTTTGAACTTTTAAACAACATTGTACTAAATTTGAGGAAATATATTGTGCTATTGCCTTACATTCATTTTGATGGTGTTTAGCATTTTTGCATTTTAAATTTGAATCTTAATACAGCGCTGATATTTGATGCTGTTTGCTACTGAATGTTGATATTTGCATTTCAGTAGCTACATTAACTGTTTATAATTTACAGCACTTTATGTGTTGTAAATTCACGACAGCAATGACATAGTAATTGGTATTTGAAAAGCCTTTATTTACAGTGTATTTTTTATTTGTTTTAAAGGTTTTTCACCTTTCGCCTTTAATGGTAAAATAAAAGTGAAATCCAGTTAAAGGTTGATGTGTTAATCCATTTCGAGCTGGGAATCTGCACAAAACTAATAGCTTGACAATTTCAATGTAAATGTAATTTATTTCCCTAAGTTATGCGGCTATACATTAGGGAGAGCATATGAACACGTCCTGCTTTAAGAACAAATGGTGAAACTAAACTGCTAACTAGTACGAATCACTAACTCTCTATTGAGAACTATTTGATTCCCAGGGAACACAGGAAATGATCAGATGTATACCTTAAATACAAGTTGTTCTGGACTCAGAACACATTAGTAACCACCAAAAGCAACTAGGGCTGTTAATCTTTAGGTAAGCAGCGAATCGATTCGATTCATGATTCATAGGTTTTTGATGCGTTTTTGATTCGAAAAATCAAAAACGATTAGATTCGAGACAATTCACAATAAAATTCGATGTGATTCGATTAACGATTCGATTCCGCATTCTTTAAATGTATTCAAAGGATTATTTAGAAGCTTCCCCTAAATTCTTTATATGCTTAGTCAGGGGCAAATTACACTGCAGCCTTTATGGAGTCAGAGAGTAAAGGACATAAAAACAACAAACAATTTTGTCTACTGTTAGATATTAGTTTAATGATGCTATGGTATGACATATAGCATATGTAGAAATTTACCCTAGTAAAAAGTAATATATTTAAAATACATTTATTTCAAACTAAGTATAGTTCAAATCTCACATTTACTGATATATCCCTTGAGACTTATTGATATAAAAATTATAATGAAACCACTATTTGGAGCACTACTTCATTTCTTAATATTAAGCCTAAAATGTGTTTTAATGTCACTATTGCTGAGGATTGTATGATCTCTGAATAATAAAGTCTTTAAATTATATTTAAAGTGTACCTGAAATATACTTGCAATAGTTCTACTTTAGCACAATCAAATATACTTCAGTTTATCTTTTTTTTTTGGACTTTGACACTTCCAATTTAGCACACTTTTTACCAGTTTAGTATAGGCTACTAAAAGTACAATGTGCAAGGTATTTTTATTAAGAACAAAACATTTATTTGTAGTATACTTTGCATAAAATACATTTATTTAAAATTCATTTTAATATATTTATTTCTCACTAAGCCAAGATTTTAAAAAGGCTTTAAAAGTAGGCTATCGTGTTAACTATTGTGTAGCATACTGTGAATGTATAGGGTAACATTTTTTGTCACACCTTTGTATGATGTGAGCTTCTTTATCTTGTTTTAATAAAATAAAATGTTAGAGCATTTAAACTTCCTTTATATCGGCGAATGATATCTATTATCTGATATTTCTATTATCTGATGATAATAGTAACGAATGCAGCTTTCATGCATCTGATTGACAGATATACCTCACGCTCTTATTTCAAGGTTGTTGTTAATGCTGTGGTTATTTTAACCGTTTCCTTCGTACTTTCGGTTTAATGACATTAAGTTAAACGTCATTTATCATTCAAAGGAATTGTGTGTATGCTTTTAGACACTTACATTGTTTTTGCTCCGTCCAAACGTGAAGCCTTCAACTGCTCAGGTAATGTCAATGGTATGACTGAGCCACTGAAAAACGTCTCAGGTTACGTATGCAACCATGGTTCCCTGAGAAGGGAACGAGACACTGCGTCGTCTAGAGGTCGCTATGGGGGAACGTCTCCTACGTGACCCGTGTCTGAAGGCTATATACAAAAACTACACAGTACTGGCCGGCGACAGCCTATGACATCACTACCAGCGAGACGGCGCGTCATACCAGCGAGACCACATAGTACAAAAGGGCGCCGGTCGAACACATCATCCACTTCTTCGTCTGAAGCTCGTGTCCGAAGCATGGCGACAAGACTAGAGGAACCATGCTTTCTCAGGGAACCATGGTTACATACGTAACCTGAGACGTTCCCTTTCGAGGGAACTTTGCACTGCGTCCTCTAGAGGTCGCTATGGGGAACGGTTATTCCCATGCTGCGATGCTGAGGGGAGGGCAAGCCAGACACCAAAGGCGAGCACTAAGTACCAACTTCATCCAAGTAGAGGGGAGCTGTCCCAAAAGACGTCCAGACGGCTGTCAGTGACTTAATCCCTTCGGCCAAAGGCCTGAGCTGCATACCCAAGACCTTACCTGTAAGGACCAGGCTAAAGATGCCTGACTGTAGGGCAGAGCTCAGACTTGGAATCAGAAAAGAGATTCCTTTAAGGGATATAGCTTATAGTCTAGGACAGTAGCCTAGACCTCGGCTTGTCAACGCGGTTTACCTACTGCTCTGTGTGACCTTGCTCGAGGAGCTGGTCGGGCAGGTCATCGGCACCCCGTTCAGAGGTATCGATAAGATACACAAGTCGAGTGTGGCCCAAGGTCCCAGGGCCAAACATCTCAAGAAAGGGTACGAAGCTAAACGTGTGATCCCCACCATACAGGATTTTAGAAAGAACACAAGAAGCTAGTGTGCGTTCTTACCACAACGTGAATTTCAGAATGTGCCCGGCTAGCCTGGACACTGAAATACCGTTCACAAAAAGAGGCTTTGGGAAGCAGAGAACACAAATCCCAAATTAGGGAGGTTCTAAGCTCTCAGGGAGCAGAATCGTGCTCAAAGTGACCCTTCTGTAAGAGGGGAGCACTGCAAAGCTCAATACTGAACAGCCTGAATGGGATGCCCCGGAGCAGAGGAAGTAAACTCTCAAGATGAGAGGAATCTTAGTTGCTCAACAGAGAACAGCATGCTCACAGGAGACCCTCATACTTTGAGAGGAGCGAAAGAAGGCTGGTTTAACATCATCCCACCAGAGGCTTCCACCTGGAATAGCCAGAGCCATAGGGAGCGAAGGCCCTTCTCTCAATATAGAGAGGTACCTATGAGCTCCAATTAGGAGTGACATGCTCACAGAAGACCCTCAGTGATGGGAGCATTGCCAAGCTCATGCAATGTCAGGAGAGATATCACAGGGGCAGAGAAAGAGGCCTAAAAACCTAGGCTGCTCTCTATGGAGCTTCCAGGAGACCAGGGCCTATAAGGCCCTAAAGGGTCAGTGCAGCCTTCACACAGTCAAAGAGGCGAAAGGCAAAACACATCGGGCGGCAGCAAGGGGCCGATTTATCTGATGAGATTATAACAAAAGCTCAGTCCTAATAACCAAGGTGAGCATTTAGCAGCCACAGGGTAGATACCTCGCCAACAGTGGGAGGACCTGTGTACAAGAATGGTGTGCTTAAATGACCCTACTTAGTGAGGGAAGCACTGCTACGCTCATCTCCTGACAGGAGAGATACAAGGGCAGAAACGAGGTCTAGTGACCTAGGCTGCTGATTCTATGAAGCTCCAGGAGGCCAGAGGTCTTTAATACCCAAATGGGGTAGTACAACTTCTGTACACACTGTGACAGAAGCACAAGTACCTAACCTACTATAGAGAGGAGGACCTACCCCTTCTTCCCAAAAAATGGCTTGCTTTAATGACCCTGCATTAGCGAGGGGAGCACAGCCCTGCACATCTCATGTCAGGAGAGACATCACAAGGGCAGAGAAGAGGTCTAATGACCTAGGCTGCTGGTCCTATGAAGCTCCAGGAGGCCAAGGCCTCAAGTACCCAAATAGGGTAGTGCATCTTCCGTACACATTTAATGTGATGGAAGGAGAAACACATCGGGCAGCAGTAAGCGGCTGACTTATCCGATGAGGTTGTCATGGAGCATTAGCAGCCGTAGGGTAGGTACCTAACCCTCCAGGAGAGGAGGAGGACCTACCCTCTCTACCGAAGGATGGCGTGCTTCAAAAACCCCGTCTCCGCGAAGTGAGCACTACCATATCCTGAGATGAGCATCCAGAAGGGGGTATTAGAACGAGATTCAACATCGAGGGGAATCGAGTCGTTCTTAGAGAAATTAGTTAAATGTCCAGGGGCATCTCGTGAAGTGAACTTCCGAGAGCTTACCTAGAGGAAGGACAAAACAAGTCCTAGAGAAAACCTGAATGAACACACAACCCAGCCGAACATACTGCAACACAAGCCCAAGTGGCTTATAACAAATACCAGTTCTAGTGACATAAAAGAACAGCACTGTCTGGGTAAGAGCTCAAGAGACCACTACTTAAAAAACCCTAGAAGGAGGAGCAATCACTGAGCTATCAGCAGCTAGTCCCGCATAGCCAGTTCAAAGAACCCGATAAACCCTCCTAGGCGCAACCCAGACCACCAGAGTGGGCCATCTACTTATAACCCTAGCAGGGGAGATAGCGCCATCTAGGCGAGGGCTCAAGGAAACCGCTACTTAACCTCCTGGGGTCGACGGTGGCGCCGGCGGCCCAAATTGCATATTTTCATGACATGAGCAAAAACAACCTAAAATGCTCACTCATTTTTGATCGTACATATAAGAGTAATACATCATTTAAATCTGTAGAGGATCTACTTTTATTTGAGCACACTCACAATATCAACAAAACAATATGCTTTTGCAAAACAAAGAAAATAAAAAGGGTGCGCATTCAGCAGTCTCCGTCTCCACACCTAAGTTTTTGAAATGCGTCAGTAAAATGAACTAAAGCTTTTAGATGAAGCCCTTCTTGCCGAAAACAAATATTCTCTGATGAAGTAATTCGCATAAAACCAACTCCATGTTCAATCTCTCCCGTCTGCTTCATTATTTTTAATTAGATCACGCCCACGAGATGCTTTCGCTTTCATAGTGTAATGGCCACGTGAGGGCGCGCGCCAAACGTAACCGCCCACATCACCGTAAACAAAGCCCCGAGACTTTTTCTTTTCCAAGTTCATCTGGGCTACTTGTCCTTTCTGTAAGAAGATGCGATGTGAGGAATAAGAATTCGGAGGAAGAACACGACGTGACACACGGCGCGATTCATCGGAGGAGATATTTACATGAGTAAGTCTTTATTTTATTAGCCTGCTTGCGTTAGTTGTTACTGTGTTACTGTGACAGAACTTGTACACATTTTACTAGTTAGACTTTTTTTTTCAAACTATAATTCATGACTACAGCAAGTGAAACATCATGAAGTACGTTTCATTTCAATGCATCAAAATGTGTCACGACGCCAGGATATTTTTTTAACGTTCTATACAATAGAAAACGATGCGATATAAAGATAATAGTAGTGTTTACACTTACGCTTAACAATAATAATATAGTTTCCCAAATATAAAACGTTTTTTGTATTGTATAATACATACAAAGCATGCTTATGTTTAACATACATTGAGTGTATGTTTAGACCATGTTTATCAATACTCTGAACTCGAATAGATGTTTAACGTGAAAAACAATAATTATTACTTATATATAGATATAAAAAGTCCTTTTTACGTTAGTACAAATGCGCGAGTCTATGGCTACAAACTCATACACTAATATATATATATATATATATACAGATGCTCCTGATATTAACATGCTCACAGATGTTTTACTTATGTTGTTTGTTTTTTAGTGAGCTGATACCTGCACAACAGATGAATCCTGCTGTCTTTCAAACTGAGAGCGCTGTACTAAGATCAGGTGTTCAACTACACATATTCTAGCTCCTTGACTACTGATGATGAGTTATCAGAGATATCAGGTATGATTTACTTTTTTCACTTGTTGAACAGAATCCAGAAAACAGTTTTCAGAAACTACACAAAGTCTGTTCACATCTCTGTGGTTAGATCAGGATGTTCAATTGTGTGTATTTGACCTTCATTATGTATATTTTGATTATACTGTGTTGTAAATAAAATACAAATAGTATAAAACTCCATTCTCTGAATCTCTCATTGTTTCTACCTGACAGTCACAGTCTCATTGATGGGCCATTAGAGGAGGGCCTTTTGTCTCTCAGGTGTGAATCACTAAATATTCATGGTCGTTGTCACTCCCTCGCATATTCCCTTTCAGTCACAAAACATGTTTTAGAAAATTTTACTCAATATATTGTTTTCTGTAAACGCGTGAATGAGATGATTTTCACATCTTTATGTAGAAAAAACTCTAGCCTACCACATCCAGTTCTCAAAAGTCTTGTGAACTAATGTTCTGAATGTGTTTCATGGTCTTATTTCAGTGACTTAAAGATTTTAGTTTTTCACTAACCACGTATAAATGTTTTCTCAAAAACACAAACATGTACATTAATGTTGCTTGCATATTACTGTAGCCCAGTTTGTGCTGATTATAATGTAATCAAACTTTAGCCATTACTATGTTTTTAAGATACTGAAAAAAGCACAAATGTGAGGCCATGTCAAAACTTCTCCAGGGCCCCAAAACACCCTCAGGCCCCAGAGGGTTAAAAGATCCTAGAAAGGAGAGCAGTCATTGAGCTAGCACATAGATATCCTCAGATATCGATGTGTGTAGGAAGGGCTATCAGGTAGAACTGAATGAAACCACCCGGACTACAGAAAGTAAGCTATCCAACTAAATTCCAAAGAGGAGCAACAGCATTGCTAGGTAAGGGCTCAAGGAGACAACTAAAAACCCTAGGAAGGGGAGCGATAACCGAACTAGCACATGGCTATCCGCAGATAGCTGGCTTTAGGAAAGGGAACCATGTAACCGCCAGGACCATTTCCAGCCGTGGGGTGCTTAAATATAAACCCAAAAAGGGAAGACAGCACCATCTCGGCAGGGCTCCAGGAGGATGCTATTAAGAACACCAAAGAAGGGTCTTAATAAGCACATACCTACCCTCAGATAACTATGCTTCCAGGAAGGGGCAAGTTGACACACAGCTAACCTCAGATAGCTGCCCTTAAGTAAGTCTGTCCCACCTTTAACATGTCTGAACTATAACCACCCTTAGATGGCTGTGTTTTTTCTTTTGTTCATAAACCCGAGTTTTGGCAGATAATTAACACCGCAACATGCAGCATATATTCAGTTCCCGCGGGAGCTAAACACACTCCGCCCACGCGCTAGATTCCCCCAGGAATCAGGCGAGAACGGAGCCGCCGCCACGAATGCGTTGTTAATGCCGCGACAGGCGAACGCACTCATGCAAATTTGGATGTTACAACTCGGGTAAACAGTGAAGACTCACCTCCGTTCTTTTGCGAATGCATCGCGATGAGCACATCCAGTTCCTTGAGAGCTGGACGCGCTGCTCTTAACCACACACACACACACACACAGCCCGCGAGCTCGTGAAAGCGGGTATAAGAACATGACTGTCTCTCGCAAGAAAACAAGCATCGCTTACTCCTTACCATACATACACATGTAGCCGTAAGGAAAGCTGCGGGTATCAGAGACTAGTCGCGCCGGTAGTGATGTGATAGGCTGTCGCCAGCCAGGACTGTGTAGTTTTTGTATATAGGCTTCAGATACGGGTCACGTAGGAGATGTTCCCCCATAGCGACCTCTAGAGGACGCAGTTCGAAGTTCCCTCGAAAGGGAGCTACCGAAAAGTAAAACTACTTTACTCTAGCAGTACTGGCCATGAGTAGTAAGGAGAGATCACACATTGGCTGCTCAAAAATGTGTTGGTGAGAGCGCGCGCAATCTTGTGACAAGCGGTAAATGGAGCGCGTGAAGGAGAGATGTGAGGAAACGAACAACGCTGTACAAGGTCTCTATTAATTCGTGCTTATAGTAATTAAATGTGTATGTATATTAAAGAAATCGCGATTCATTGGATTCTTGGTGTTTTAAATCGATTACTGGGCGAAATCAACGATTGACATTTAAAAATCCATGTTTCAAGATCAATGCATATGCATCGTCAGGTTTTGTAATCGATGCATCGAGAAAACGAGTGAATAGTTACACCCCTAAAAGCAACCTATAGCATGAATTTTACATTGGAAAGCACCACTTATATTTTGCAATGTGTAAAAATTGATTTTTTTTTTCTGATAAGTCTTCATCAAACAAAATCATTCAAAAAAAAGTCAAGCTTCTAGATTTTGTGTTCAGTGCCACTAAAAGATTTAGCACAGCTGAAATTCGAAAAGCCTGCATTTATATAATCTTTGCTGCAGTAGAGGCACAAACGTGTTTGCCAACAGCCCAGCCATGTTGTGACGCTAATGTATTCCTGCTGAATATTAAACAAAATCATAAATTCTCTTTCAAGTCATCAGTAATGTCAAGAGATAAAGAGGCGTGTAATCAGTAGAAATGCCCAGCAGCACTCAAAAGTAAAAACAAAAGGGGTACAGCCTCCTCCATCCTAGAAAATTAAAGGAATGCAGCATGAGGTTTTTATTTTTAGGGTGGGGTTTAATCATAAAATGGGTACTGTCCTCATTTTTAGCACTAAGAAACATATAACACTAATACTGCTTATGACCATAGTGATAAAACCATATTTTTATTACCCATCCTACAGGACATTTTAATTTTAGCTGTAAAACCTATTAGATGTTAAAAAGAGGGTGAAAAATCCAACTGTTGTTAAACATTCAGTTTATTCACTCTCATAGGAAAAAATACATCAGTTTTATAAAACTAAAGTTAAAAGAAAAAGGACGTGCAGAAGAACAAAAGACGGGTCTTCTCGTCTTCTTCCTCTGCTGGATCAGGATGAAAAGGAGAAATGGAGAACCAGTTTCATTGTCTACTGATCATCAGACCAAAGTGTTGCTTCTGTCTTTTATCTTTTCATTTTCTTCCCATTGTTCACACACTTCATTTGCCAAAGAATTAAGTCTGGAATATTCCTTCATCACAAAAATGTTAATGATACATATTACTTATTTATTCAAATGGAAAAGTGTGCCAAATAATGATGGTGCTCCTGTGTATACTCTCAATGGGAGCTGGAATGTGAGGCAATCATCTGAAGACCTAAGTGATGATATGTCAAAAATAGGCCTATTATAAAATGGTCTGTCATTCGTCAAAAAACTCAGTTTTATGGAAGATAGCTCTAATTGTTTGTAGTTTTGAGTTTGGCTAAGGCAAGTTAATTTGGAGTCTTGATCTTGTGGTTTGGTCTAAAAGACTCTCAGGCAAGACTGTAGTGTATTTCCTCAAATAAATGTCTGTTGGTCTGAGTCTGGATCCTCGAGGGACAATTCTTGATTCCTATTCAGTTTCAATTAACCAACCAGCAGGACATTTGAATGCATCAAAATAACTATAGAAACAGTCCCATTTCAAAGCATGTGTTTCAACAGTAGCGCCCACCATATGAAGTCTGTCATTTTTCCATCTTTATTTGATTGCATTTCATTAAGTGTTTTTCCCCCTGAAGTTTAATCCCATCCTCCACACTTACTATGTGGGTTACTGAAAGACTGAGATGGGAAGAGGAGAGACAGAAGGTGGGTGGAGATTACCAAGAATGGAAACCCAACTTTATTGATGTGCCAAGAAACCACAGGAAGGTGGAGGTTCTGAGCGCCAACAGAAGCACTTGTTTGCGGGTCTACAATGTGTCTGTTTTGTCTTGCCTTTCTGTTTCCTTACATCTAACTTTGTGACCTCTTTATGTCTGTTTTTTTTTACTTCAATGACAGATGCAAACAAAAACCCTGCAAGTGTGTTGATGATTCACTTCACGTCAGTGTCCCAGATGTGCATGCAATTACTCGTTTGAGGTGGAAAGTGGCACATTCTAAACCACCATAAACATGCTATAATGAATTCCATCTATGCAACAAGAGGTGCTTTGGTTTTTAGAAGCACCCTTATCTTGGGAATGAAAATTAGTTACTATGAAAATCTATAGCTCTGTTTCAGTGACTAATGTTGCTGATGGTTGTTCTGGAGAATTTTTGATACACTTATTACACTTTATTGTGCACTTGTAAAAATGACAATCTCTCCATGTCTGGCATCATAATGTGAAATTTTATGATTATGTTACAGAAACAAAATAAATCAAGAGAATCAGTTATAAATCAACAAAACAATCCATCTATAATACTGGATTATATGACTGGTCAGTTGTTACAATCTGCAGTCAAATATATTTGTATAGTAATTGCTAAACTTTTATAATTAACTGTTGCACCAGAAAATCAAAATACCTGTAGCAGTGCTAGTTTAATGTTTCTCATTTCACTCACAATAAAATTAAAAAAAAATAATTTCATTACGTCTGTTTATTTCTTAAGTAAGCAGTGATGTAAAAAGCATGAGTACAGTAGGATATTTATTTATTTATTTATGGATAAGCAGTATAAATCACTTAGGGTGCTTATGACTTTATTTGTGTAGTTTTCATGATTAACGTGAATGATGATATGGCAAAAAAAAAAAAAAAAAACATTAGAAGACACATTTAGAAGTGCAAATGTTTTTGGTTTATTAATAATTGGCAAGTTTAAATGTTTGTAATAATTGTAATAAATTATTTAAAAAACATAAACAAGAAAAATAAATATTATGATTATTTATATTTTAAAAACATAGGTTATCATCATCATCATCATCCTTAAGAAGGAGCATATAGTTAGTGAGGGCCAAAAAGGATTCTGCTTAGGGCTCCTAAGTGTTGGGGCAGCTGTGGCCTACACTCAAAAAAATGAAACCTTGATTTTACTTATTTTTTTCTTGTCAACAGGTTCCACAAAATTTAATTATGAAACTTGAAAACAAATATTTCAAGGTTTTCTAACTTAATGGGGTTGTTTTAGGGAGAAATAATATTTTTGACTCAAGCCAACTATTATCACTAATGTTTGCTCAACAAGAGACGTTTGAGTTTAACTAACTAAAGTGAGTTATGTTATATGGACTAACAAAATTTGTTTAGAAGTTGCATATTACATATTTGTCTATTCAAAGTAAACTAATGACTTTACAACAAAACATTCAATTCAAGCTTAATTAATCAAAATAAAATGCTTGCACTAACTTTAATTTTTACTAGTTAGGTTGAATTAACTCTAGTTTGTCAACAGGTTCCACACAAATTACTTAAGTAAACTCAACTCGACATTTGTTAGTTCCTTTATTCACCAACACAAGTCTTTATCAACAACACAACTCTTTATCAAATTTTGTTTTACAAAAGAGAGAGAGAGAGAGAGAGAGAGAGAGAGAGAAACATACCCATGAGTGGCAGCATTTAAATTTGGTTATCTTTACTAGGCCTTTATGTTAAATACCACAAACTGTTAAGTGCTCAATGTTGGTTCACTCATACAGTTTTAAGCATCTGTACATCTGTACATGCTTTACATGACAAAGAAACATCACCTAGAACAGTGGTGCATATCACACCAAAAAAATAAATACAATTTTAAAAAAATATACAAACTCCCAAGTTGTGAAGCACTTCAACACCCTCAATCACTATTCCAACATCAAATGGAGTGGTGGTGGCATCTCCTCCCTCAGCATTAATGCTGTAGATGCCAAAGACAACTTGTTCAAGGTCTCTCTGGGCAGCACAGCCATCTGAACCCTTTACACACACAAAAAAGGACAACAATTAAATCACCAGCCACATACAGGTGCATCTCAAATTAGAATGTCATGGAAAAGTTTTTTTTCAGTAATTCAACTCAAATTGTAAAATTTGTGTATTAAATAAATTCAATGCTCACAGACTGAAGTAGTTTAAGTCTTAAGTTCTTTAAATTGTAATGATTTTGGCTCACATTTAACAAAAACCCACAAATTCACTCTTAACAAATTAGAATATGGTGACATACCAATCAGCTAATCAACTCAAAACACCTGCAAAAATGGTCACTCAGTTTGGTTCACTAGGCTACACAAAAAAAAGACTGCTGATCTGACAGTTGTCCAGAAGACAAACATTGACACCCGTTACAAGGAG
The DNA here is from genome assembly GCA_012976165.1 of Labeo catla. Lineage (NCBI taxonomy): Eukaryota > Metazoa > Chordata > Actinopteri > Cypriniformes > Cyprinidae > Labeo > Labeo catla. Next base: position 257,252 of record VONZ01000864.1, read on the forward strand.
GGTAAGACACAAACATTCATTGCCAAAGAAGCTGGCTGTTCACAGAGTGCTGTATCCAAGCATGTTAACAGAAAGTTGAGTGGAAGGAAAAAGATGCACAACCAACCCAGAGAACCGCAGCCTTAAGAAACTTGTTGAGCAAAACCGATTCAAGGAATTTGGGTGAACTTCTCAAGGAATGGACTGAGGCTGGGGTCAAGGCATCAAGAGCCACCACACACAGACGTGTCAAGGAATTTGGCTACAGTTGTCGTATTCCTCTTGTTAAGCCACTCCTGAACCACAGACAACGTCTGAGGTGTCTTACCTGGACTAAGGAGAAGAAGAAATTAATTGTTGCCCAGTGGTCCAAAGTCCTCTTTTCAGATGAGAGCATGTTTTATATTTCATTTGGAAACCAAGGTCCTAGAGTCTGGAGGAAGGGTGGAGAAGCTCATAGCCCAAATTGCTTGAAGTCCAGTGTTAAGTTTCCACAGTCTGTGATGATTTGGGGTGCAATGTCATCTGCTGGTGTTGCTCCACTGTGTTTTTTGAAAACCAAAGTCACTGCACCCGTTTACCAAGACATTTTAGAGCACTTGATGCTTCCTTCTGCTGACCAGCTTTTTAAAGATGCTGATTTCACTTTCCAGCAGGATTTGGCACCTCCCAAAAGCACAAAAAGTTGGTTAAATGACCATGGTGTTGGTGTGCTTGACTGGCCAGCAAACTCACCAGACCTGAACTCCATAGAGAATCTATGGGGTATTTTCAAGAGGAAAATGAGAAACAAGAGACCAAAAAATGCAGATGAGCTGAAGGCCACTGTCAAAGAAACCTGGGCTTCCATACCACCTCAGCAGTGCCACAGACTGATCACCTCCATGCCACACCAAATTGAGGCAGTAATTAAAGCAAAAGGAGCCCCTACCAAGTACTGAGTACATATACAGTAAATGAACAGAAAGCCAACGATTCACTAAAATGTTTTCCTCAAAAACCATACTTTCTTTACGACTGAAGACAGAAAGACATGAACATCTTGAACATCAGTAAATTATTTGTAAAGTGCTGTTCTGGAAGTGGACTTATCCTGTAAGTACACCTGTATGATCTGATGCCATCTAATATAGCAACTCTGCCATAAATTCTACTTTTGTAAGTTTATAATTTTTAAAACTGTAAGATTAAATGATCAGAAACGTGATTCCTACAAGCCATATCCCACAATGTTAACTGGATATTGTGACATTATTAAAAGCCCTAGGATACCGTTACTGGTGCAGTAATTGTTAGTATTACCTACCAGATACTCTTGGAAAAGACTGCTTGGATCTTCATTTAGATAGATACAAAGTGCCCTGAGGAGGCACTCCCTCTTCTTTTCAACAGTTTCAGTCTAAACAGAAAAAAAGCAGCATCAACATACATACTATAAACATATTACACTTCTAGAATTATGTGAAATGGGTGAAACTTTAACTATAAAATTAGGCACATGTACAATGACCATTTACTTATACAAACATGATCAATGATTATGCAATTAGTCAATTACAGAAAACACTCAAGTAGGGCTGTCATGAGAACTACTTTTTGTTGTGTGATATTTTGCACTAAAATTAAGTGCGATAAATTAAATTATTGCCATTTTAACACCTTTTTATGCCACTGATTGCAATATAATGATAAAATACACTACAGGCTTTGATTACACTCCTCTCAGCAGGCTGAATACACCGCGTCTTTTCAAATTCGCTTCAGTTAACAGAAATCCATCGTAGCGACGGAGAACTTTAATCCATGAACTCGCTCTTATTACTTTTCTTTTCGCCCAAATATTTGGAAATGTGCAGCGGATCAACCTGCGCCACTTGGCTAAGCTAGCATGCTAACTTAGGCATGTCTAAAGACACTAGAACTCTCTAAAACTAAAGCAGGTCAAAAATAAAGAACATATCTCTTATTACAAATAAAAAAGATCGATACTGGTGGAAAAAGAAATATCATCCTACCTTTACCTGCTGTTGAAAAGGCAAAACGTCCCTCTGTCAAAACCCAATCCAAGAAAAACATCGCAGGGGGTCACGCAGGTGTGCAGATTCAAATATCTTTGCACGCGTCTTCTTCTTCTTTGGGGTTTCATGGCAGTTAGCGTCGCACTATACTGCCACCCTCTGAATGTAAGAATTTTTTACTTAACATAAATGGTTTATGTTTAGACAACGCATTAGGATTTTGTACAGTTAAGTTGAGACATAATTACGTGGACCTTAATAGAAAAAAACATTTAAAGTCAACAAAGACAATTATTTTAAGTAAACTGAATATAAATATAGTATGTAAAGTGCACAACCTTCCTTGTTCATTGTATTGGTTAGAGAGTCTGACTTGTAGCTTGCAGGTTTGAGTCTCAGGTCCGGCAGGGATTGTCAGTGGGGGGAGTGAATATCCAGCACTCAACAACTGCTCCCCGGGCTGCCCACTGCTCTGGATGTGCGTTCGCAGTGCGTTCACAGTTTGTTAACTACTCACTTCTGTGTGTGTGTGTGTGCACTCAGATGGGTTAAATGCAGAGCACAAATTCCAAGTATGGGTCACCATACTTGGCCACACGTCACGTCCTTTCCTTTTCATTTAAAATGGCCCTGTGATACAAATGTTATTACTTACAAATACCATGTTTATTTTGTGAACATGACCAGATGACTTCTTTAAAGTTAATTCATAACAAGGTTTGTAATTTTGAACATATTCGATATTGTCGATATTGGCATATATCAGATAAACAACTTGGCATGGCAGCCAACAGATTGGGAATGTTGACAACCATCTGAACAGGTGGATGTGGGTGAGATTCCTATTCCTCTTAAGTCTATGACAATCTCTTACCTTCTATTAAGATTAGACACCTGCATATGAGAAGACATCGATCACAGGGAGTGTAAAAGCAGTCCATTACAGACTGCCATTAGTGTCGTCCATTAAAGAAGCATTCAATATCCACTCCTGAGTGGGTCATAATGAGTCTGCTGTTAATGCGTGCACACGCTCTGTGATTATCTCTCTAAGTGCCATTCATTCAGTCTGGCTTGAAAGCCACCCTACCTCTTACATTTCTAGAAGTAATTAAAGATTAAATCACATGATCAGAATACTTAATCTTAATACTTACTTAATCTTTGGCTTAATCAAAGAGGTAGATGTGAAAAGCAGGCCAGGCCCCTATTTAGGACGCCTTAGCAGACCAGTCCCCCATTGGTTGAACTTGGAAGCAGGCTACAGTTGAGGTCAAAAGTTTCAGAACCATTAAAAAGTGTTATTTTACCAAAATAATTATACAAAATGCATGTTATTGTTTATTTAGTACTGACCTGAATATAATATATTTCACATAAAATATGTTTACATATTGTCCTCAAGAGAAAATAATAGCTGAATTAAAAAAAAATGACCCGGTTCAAAAGTTTATGTCCCCTTGATTCTTAATACTGTGTTCTTACCTGAATGATCCACAGCTGTGTCATCATGTGATTATAAGCGTGATTTTGCGTAGCTTGTCAGTGATTTACGGCTCTGTTTATTAACTGCCGCTCCAGCTGCATGCACGTGATGGAGATTTACTACTAATCACAGAACCGGCTTTACTGAATAAACGTGCATGATAATTGTATGCAATTTATAGCCCTGATCTGAACCCTTCCAACCATGACTGTATGATTTTGAGAACCATCTTTTCACACTGAGGACAACTGAGGGACTCATATGCAACTATTACAGAAGGTTCTGCAACTGCTCCAGAAGGAAAAACCTTGCATTAAGAGACGGAAGGGTGAAAACTTTTGAACAATGTAGACATATACACCCCTGGCTCTTAATGCATCGTGTTTTCAGTACAGTGGTTACATGCATGACTGCATTTTGTTCAGGGGCTCTCATGTTTCAGTTGAATAATTCAAAAGGCAATATTTGCAGTGTTTATTAAACTAAATGTCCTTTCTAAATGTTATTGAGATGGCAACATGACTGAATATTTGCTTTCATGCTGTGCAGCAAAAGCATGCTGGTTTATGAAAAGTTGGACTACTGTATGTTTATTTATGCAATAAAGGTTGAAATGTAAGTTATTAATCCAGCCATCAGAGGTTTACATTCTCTGCTGAAATGCTCTCTGGAGTGAGAACAAGGCTTTCTCCTTTCTGTCTGCATGTCTCGGGAGCACTTGTTGCTTTTGTCATTCTTTCCTAGTCCTCTTCAATGGTGCCTCAGGAATTCTGCAACCCTGCTCTCTGGCCCACACAATACCATTCATGTTTAGCATTCAAAAGGACAGAAAGGAGAGGGCAGGGCAAAAAGAAATAAGCCCAGTTGAGTTTTAGGGAGCAAGCAGAATGGGAGCTGTGAATAGGTCACATCAGAGCTGGTTTTAAAGGGCTGCTGTCAGAGGCTTTAAAAGAAAGAGGAGCACAGTGAAAAATGGCCCACTGAGGGCTGAAGCCAGCACAGTGGCTGTTGAGGTAAATGAACCATCAGGACGGGACCTGCCTCTCCCTCAGACACTTTCACAGGGACAAAGACTGATGGAAGGAGAAAAGAATAGGCAAATGGGAGCCGAGGGAGGAGAAGTAACAGGAGAAAAGAATACAAGAGGAAGTACAAGGAACAACTGACAGAAAGAGAGACATGAAGATGGATAAAGACACCTAAATGCCACTTCAGAAGCGCTTCTGTGCCATCTTTGCAATGTAAATTTGGCACTAGTTACACAAAATAAGGCACACTATTCTTATAAATAATACAAATAATATTAATAACATTAGAAATATGTTTAGTTTTATTAAAGACAACAATCCATTATAAAGAATAATAAGACCCCTGACCCATACATTAGTTTGTCAATAAGAAATTTGTGACCCTGGACCAAAAAAAGAGTTTGCCAAAAATCATTAGGATATTAAGTAAAGATCATGTTCCATGAGGATATTTTGTAAATTTCCTTCTGTAAATATATCACAACGTAATTTTTGTTTAGTAATATGCATTGCTAAGAACTAAGTTTCTTAATATTTATTTATTTATTTATTTATTTATTTATTTATTTGCACCCTCAGATTCCAGATTTTCAAGTAGTTGCATCTCGGCCAAATATTGTCCTATCCTAACAAACCATACACCAGTAGAAAGCTTATTGTTTTTCCTTTTAGATTTCTTTTAGTTTTAGGTATTTAATACCTGAACTAAATGAAGAGAAGTGTTGCTTTGGCAATTGTACTTAAAGTAACATTTTTTTTTTATATTTTAGTTAACTATAATAACTCTTACTATTTAAAAACCTCATGGCCTTACTTCACATTAGATCCTATTCACACATGCAAACTGTATTATCTTTAATTTTGCCATATCTCAATAAATCATTATGTCTATTTGGTTAAGGTCTTTTAAAACACTTTGAAAACTAAACAACAGTCTTGAATAATGTGAATTTTTTTAGACAATATCATATCAACATATCAATAATCATATTTTTCCAGAGTAGTCCATCCTCTTTGCCAGTTTTGTGATATGATTTTTGTTATTGCGAAGTACTCTGCTATTTCTGTAACATTTCATCTTCTTTTACAGTCCAAACAGGATCAGAACAGAATTTTTGCAGCAGATTTTTGCTAATGTGAGTTTATCATTGCTGAATGTTTTCCCCCTGTGAGGGGGTGCTATGGACTCTTTTAGGGTCATTGAAAGGATGTATACTACAGCTTGGAGTGGGAGGGGCTGGGGTAGACTACTTTGGTGGGAAAGTTTGGATCTGAAGTGCAGTAGGTGGAGGCTGTAGCAATTACATGTTGAAGACTGGATAACTAAAACTCTCATGCCCTCAGACAGCTGAATGGATCAGATGTGTTTTAATTCCAATTATATCTTCTGTGTGAAGCAGTCTGGGAATGTAGTGTTGGCTTTAGGGCATTAGAGGGGGATTTGAAGCAAGTCAAAGGTTAAATCACTATAAATATGTCATTGTTTTTCATTAGTGTCATCTTCATCAGTTCACACATACAAAAGAAAATCTGCCGTATGAAAGAGAGAGATGGCTGTCAGCCCATATGAACAAGGACCGGTCAGACTGCATTAATCTCAGCAAAAAGTGACCCAATGAAGACAAAGGTCAAAGCATGCTAATGAACATGGCTAGATCTATTTTAAAAAAGTAGAATAATAATGTCATTATTAATGTCAAACTCTTGATTTGTTTGCCAGAACTTTTTTATTTTAATTAATTTCTTTTTGATTATTATTGTATTAAAAAAAAATTGTTGCTGTTGTTGTTTTGTTTTTTACAGTACCAAGATTTTTACTGTTTTTGAAAGAGGTCTCTTATGCTCTTAAGCTGCATTTATTTTTTTATATTGCAGAATAAATAAATTATTAATTAATTAAAAAAAGCAGTTGTTTAAAGCTCTATTCTGTGGTTTATTTAAAAACATAGCGACTGTGAAGTCTGGACGATCACCAGACAGTCAGCGCTGATTTAGGCCCTGTTTACACCTGGTATTAACATGGATTTTCGTCGATACAATCACAAGTGGACAACGCTATGTACAGGTGTAAACGGGATGCAAAATGTTTTAAGCTTGTCCGCTTTCAATCGGATTGCTGTTGTAGTGTAGACGCGCATGTGGTTGAATATGTTCGAACAGCTGCTAAAGATCACCTACTCTCCGCCTACTGACCTAATACGTATTCTTTGCGAGACGTACAAGGACGTGCGCTTATCAGATGGGATTTAAACTTTGACAGGCTGAAATGAAACTAAAGTGGCTACTTTCCGCATTTTCTCTTTTATCTAATTTTGCAATTGTGTAAAATTTGTTTGAGCTCATGTCCTACATTGCTCTGAAATATCTGAAAAAAAAGCCCATACATATACATGAACAAAACTCTTTGCAGCATGTTTGCTAATAACACTAGCCACAGCAAGTACAAGTGTGTGATAACTTTAACCCTCCTGCTCCTGTTTTGATGTTGACAGAGGGATCCGCCTTTTTACCCTCCTCTTGATGTAATCAGCACCACGGGTGTAATGTGGTCAGAAGTGGTCGAAAGAGGACAGAAGAGACGGATTACAATGCCAGGTGTAAACGGCTGTGTCTCCATTGTCCGATCGACTAAATCGAATTTTCAGATCAAGTGTAAACAGGACCTTACACTGCAGAGAACAGCTTTATCTTGGCAAGTCCTTATAACATTTAATGCTGGTTCTGATGTCTTTGTAGTGGTTAGATTAATAAATCGGATCAAATTTACTAATGCCTCCCTAACTACATTTACTAATCTCATTTGCGTAATCCCAATCTGCATTTTGGTGGATAATGGCCTGTACATTTCTTGCCTTGTATAACATGCATGGACACAATCAGCCAAAAAATATAAATAATATTAAGTATTTATGTGCCTATCACTGTGCGTTTAACTTGAATCATGCCTTGAATCAATTGTCTGGTTTAAAGCAGTGAGTAATTAACTTTTTGATTTGCTTAATAAAGGCCTTTATTTGATTGTGTTGACAAACATGTTTATTGTGCACTATTTTTAAAGTAAGTTTAGTGCAGCAAATTTAGATGAAGTGCAGCTGAATCAAAGCCAAGCAATACTGCACTCTTGCTTGTGTGATAATGCCCATATATACTGTTCAAATGTAACAGAGGCCAACTGGTAAGAGCTGCGCAGGTAAACTTCACTCTCCTGATCTCAAGGGGTGCACAAACGGCTGATGCTATGGGGCTGTGGTCTTTAGCGTTCTTGTTAGCATGTCAGCCTCCCATGCTGGAAATGCTGGTTCAATCGGAGCAAGAATGAGTGGAGTAGAGAGTACTGCTTGAGGGGTTACATATACACTCACTATATATACTATATTATATATAGACTTGTGACAAAACAGTCACCTTTGAAGATTTCTTCTGGATGTTTGATTCACTGTTTTGTTTGCAAGCCAAGGCAGATTTATTCAAATTAAATCCCCATAAAAACAGTAATCGTTTTAGCAGTACAACCAGATGTCAATGCTACTTCCCTTGAGAGAGACCTCTGCAGTTCTTTGGCAGGAACACAATGTGTCCACATGGCTACTATGTCATTCCTGAAACCCATACATCTCTCTTCAGCAAACCCCACTTCATCCCCATTGATCTGTTGTCTACTGAACATGTCAGAGATTTTTACTCAATAGCTGTCAGGCATTCACCACAGCCACCCTCACTTGCAACGTCACCCGGAGCACCACCCACTCGTTCATCTTCACCGGAGTTCTAATCACGTGCACCTGACGGCAATTAACCACACCCTTTAAATAGAACATTCAGTCAGTACTTGCTTATCGGATCTACTGATCGCACCTGGTTCTCCTCGCTCTGACGGATGTTCTCTCCGGGTTGTCTTCTCTTCCTTGCTCCCTGTGTTTACCCAAGCTGCTATACTGGACTCACTACCGCTCACCTACCCAAGGACTGTCAGCTAAGCCTTTTACTTACATTTGCAACTGCTCATGTGTCTTGCATCGTCTGTTTAATAAACACTTATTTGAATTGTCACTCACCTCTCGTCTCCTCCTGTGTGTGTGTGTGTGTGACAATAGCAGGATTGATCAAATTAAACTCTTAGTAAATCAGGCCCTGTTAGTTATCTTAGGATATATTCACAGCAAATTGAAAAATATTAAACCTAATTCACCTGACTATCTAACACCTAACCTAATTATATAACACTAACACTCTACACTCCTATTTCTATTCTATCTACTTGTTTTCTTTCTATTTATTTAATTAATTAATTAATAAATGGAAAAATAACATAATAACTTGACCTTCGAACACTAGCTCTCTCTATTTCTATTCTGTCTACTTTTGTTATGTGTACTGCATTAGACTAACTGGGACATGTTACAGCACTTACATATTGTTGCTCATTGTTGGTTTGATTGCTTCTATTGTTCTCATTTGTAAGTCTCTTTGGATAAAAGCGTCTGCTAAATCAAATGTAGATTTACAGCAGATTTTCAGAGAATGACAATCTGTTCCTCATACAAAGCTGAAAACATCTGGTGTAGAAACAGTGTGTGTGTGTGTATATATATATATATATATATATATATATATATATATATATATTATAACAGTAGTCAACATCTGAAGTGGATCAATACCCGTTCTTGTCTTTGATTAACTGTTTTGATCCACTTCAAATGTTGACTTCTGTATAGCCTCACATACGAACCACTTTTATGATGCATAATTTTTATAGCTTGAAAGCTTCAGAACCCATACATGCTTATAATTTAATTAATTAAAAACATGAGAACTGAGTAAATAATGCCTTTTTTTTTTTGAATGAATGAATGAACTTGCTTTAAATTTAGCTGTATTCTGATTTACTTGGAGAAAGCTGAGAGTTAATACGGTGTGTGGGATGATGATAACTGCAGTCTTGGTGTAAATGACTTTAAGATTGATATCAGAAGCTCATAACTCCGATTTAACAGACTTCAGATGAGCGAAACCATTGAGGTGCAGCTGGTAGGAACAGGAATGGTAAAATCCTTCAAACTAATACCACAATCCCTCCTACATATAAAGCCTTTTTTATGACTGTACACTGAATGTCTATCTCCTTAAGCCTGATTTCAGACGTGTCCAAAGAAGATTCAGAGGAGGCTGCATGAAGACATAAAAAGGAGGGCTAAGGAATGCATTACTGCTTGTGAAATATTCCACTTTTAACTCCTTTCAAAAATGCAGACATGTCTGTCTGCTTTACTAAATTGTCACTAAAATCCTTGCTGCAGTACAGCTCAGAGACCAAATAAGTCCATGTGAACTCGTACAAAGTACGAGCGACTGAGCTATTAAGCCAATGGGGTGCTTCACAATGCTTGAGGATTTTCGAAAGGAATGTGAGCATCCTCTATGATTTTGATTGACATATGCAACATGAAGAGAGCAAGCCAATGTCCCTGTGGTGCACCAATCTTTTTGTAAACACTCATTTATTCCTTTTCTCTAAATGCTGAGAGTAGTATCTCAAAGACGTGATCATTCCTCAGAGGTTTTTGCCAAGTTCCCATGACCCCATGCTTCTCTGGCTTCCATTAATAATGGGGAAACTTTGAAACAGCCATCAGAGAAAAGAAAATACAGAACTAAAAACACACTCACATGCAATATGAGATATGACCTCAGAAGCATGCTAATTGCAGGTAAAGCTAAGCCAGGTTTGCAATTACAGCTTGCAATTTCTGTTTGTTTTTAAGTTCATTTCTGAGTCGTACAACTGTTTTTTGGGGACAAATTTCAGCTCTGTTGTGCAGTGTCAAGTCACCTTTATTTATATACCGCCTTTAACAATACAGAATTGTGACAAGGCGGCTGTACAGTATTAAATAGGAAACAGTACATCAACAATGCCAAAGGGGGTAACAAGGTGATTAAATTTTGGTCAGCCCTCATGAGGGTCCCATACACCTTGTAGAATCTGCAAAATATTAAGAATTTTACCAAAATAAGAGGGGTCATACAAAATGTTATTTTTTATGTAGTACTGATTTGAATGAGTTATTTCACATAAAAGACATTTATATATAGGCCACAAGAGAAAATAATAGCTGAATTTATAAAAATGACCCTGTTCAAAAGTTTACATACGCTTAATTCCTAATACTGTATTGTTACCTGAATGATCCACAGCTGTTTTTTTGTTTGTCTTGATAGTAGTTCATGAGTTCCTTGTCTGGCCTGAATAGTTAAACTGCCTGGTGGTCTTCAGAAAAATCCTTCAGGTGCACAAATTCTTTGGTTTTTCTGTATTTTGCGCCTTTCCATCAATGACTGTATGATTTTGAGATCCATCTTTTCACACTGAGGACAACTGAGGGACTCATATGCAACTGTTACAGAAGGTTCAAATGCTCACTGATGCTCTACAAGGAAAAACAATGCAATAACTTTTGAACAGAAGGAAGACGTGTACATTTTTTATATTTTTCTCATTTAATACTGCCCTTCAGAAGCTACAGAAGATATTTACATGTTTCCCAGAAGACAAAATGGTAACACTTTATTTTGATGGTCCCTTTTGAACATTCTGCTGACAATAAGTAATGCTGCACCTACATGTCAACTAACTCTCATTAGAGAATTTGTAGACTGTTGGCTTAATATCTGCTAACTCTTTCACAATAAAGTTATGCAGATGGATCCACCCACTTCCCGTTTTCCTCGCTCCGTTACAGAGCCCGCTTCCCGTCTCCCTCATTCCGTAACAGAATGTAAACACAATACAATACTCGGCGAATTGCAAGGGGAAGTCCTAGGCTTATATAGAGTCTCTGAATGGGTGCATGTGATCAGCGCAATGGATGATGGGGAACATAGTCCGGGGTGCAAAGCAACAGTCTGTGTAATGTGAATGTCAATGAAATGAGCGGGCGACATCTGGTGGTGAGCGGACCGAAGGTCACCAGCCAGATTCGTGACAATCATATTGAGGTCAGTACTACATAAAAAATAACATGCATTTTGTATGATCCCTCTTATTTTGGAAAATAACATTGCAGATTCTGCAAGGTGTATGTAAACTTTTGATCTCAACTGTATGTTGGTAGTTATATGTAATGTGGCAGGTCGGAAATAAAATGTCTAGTGAGTGATGCAAAAAAGTTAACGTTCTATTGCGTTTGAAAATAACTTACCACTTCACCACTACTCTAAACCTAACCAATAACATTAACAAAAGCAAATATAAGATAAAAACAAAAGTGTTTTCACTTTAGCTTGCTTATATGACTTGTGTTTCACTGGACTCATTCCTGAGTTCTTTATTTCGCAATTGCAGGGCTTTATCAAATGAGCAAGTTTATTACAGTATTATTATATTACAAAACAGTCTTCATCTAATGTGAGTGTACACCATTCAAAAGACAGTAAAATACAATTTGTTTCTTAATGTGCAAAACATTCTAAACTTGCACCAGCCACCAGACTCCTGAATTCACTCAAACATTCACCTTTGTGCTCAGGGAAGAAAAAACAACATACAGGTTTGAAACATGAGGGGGAGTAAATGATGACAGTTTATGGGTGAATTATTCCTTTAAAATGCCTCCTTGTAACACTTGATCTTCACACCTTGGGATAACCAAAGCACAACACAATTCATCAGCAAGAAACTGCGCTATACTAGGCTATGATAACACCTCTTTCTTCTCAGACGCACACAAGGCGAGTTTTTTCCCCGAGTTTTCAGTCAGGCTGTCAAGATCAAGATCTACAACAGCAGTTACTGAGCACTGATGAGAGGAGTGCAATGTGCTGTGATAAGTCACAATATTTCACTGCTGAAGCCAGAATATTCAGCAATACGCTGCATTGGATGACTATAAGAGGTACAAAGTGTAATACAGGACAAAATCTAAAATATGTATGGAGTTATACTATCTATATTTTGCACACTCTTTTTTTTTGCCTATGGAGTTTTTTTTGGGCTATTTAATCTCAACCGTAAAAAGTCCTTTTTACCATAATACATCATTTCAAATTTCTGCGGCATACTTCTGTGTTACATTAATGACCTCCAAACCGGGTTAAGCCGCTTTGCTGATTTTGGTTAGTCACTGTAACGGGCAGTGGACTATCAAAGTAAGCCTCTTTTTGCAATTGCTGATCAAACAGGCACTCACTACAAAGTCTGTTGGCAATACAAAACAGCTTAAATCATCAAGTTGAGCTGCCAACAAGCTTGTTATTAAACTGGACACTTTTGATAAGAAGTCCCATTGTCTTGCATTCAAAGAGGGGTCTGAGTCACATTTAGAGACAAGTATATCACAGAGGGCTAATTAGGAACGAACTAGCAATCGTAAACACAATTACAACCATTTAGGACACATTAACAACCGCAAAAAGTCCTTAGAATCACCCAGAACAGCCTATCACAGTGGCAAGCACCGCAGTATTCATATTTTCTTTTCCAAATCAAGTAAATATTCTGTAAATAGAAACTGAATGCATTTACATTTGCCATGGCTTACATAACGATCTTACACAAAGAGCCAAGTTAAAATTAGGTAACGTGCATACTGAAATGTAATGTAACTAAATATATAAATATGCATGAAAATAAGAAGATCCAACTGCTCATTTCATACGGACGTATTGGGTGTTGACTTGTCACTGTGATGAAAGCCATCATCTGCTGCTTAGCTTTTCTAAGCCAACTCTCTGAGCGCTCTGTTGGGTTTCTCAGTTTCTATAGTTTTTGAGGTCCCGTCTGATGTGTGTTCACCTCTAGGCACATGACTGACAGATGCTATTTTTGGTTTTTGGGTTGTTTCAACATGGCATAGGAACCTTTGGGTTTAAAGCCATGCACACAAAAATGTCTTGAGGCAAGACTTTTCCAAAACAAACTCTACAGTACATCAAGTGCAGTGTCCTAGAAACCCTGACTAAAAATCCTGACAAGGGGCAAATAATATAAATTTACCACTGCTTTCCTAGGGGGTTGACAGAGAACAAGTAAGTGTTTGTACTATGCTAATGTATGACTGGTTGCTTCTTTTGCTACTTTTTTCCCCCCTTTTTGTCACATGAAGGTCACACTAAAACTTTTACATGTTATTTTCTTCTATTTTTATATTTCAAATGCTTTTACATGTACAATACATTTTGTTATTTGACCTAAACTGTCAATTTTAAAATATGAAAACCCATTATACAAAATTATTATATATATACTTTTGATATTACATATACCTTCTTTTAAAATCAATTAAATAATTCAATATGTAACAAGCAGTCCACTCGAAGGCAAGTTGAAGTTGAAGTGCAGTTTATTTATTAAATCAACAGTGAGAAGGAGCACACCAAACAAGACTTGACTTGACTTGACTTGACTTGACTTGACTTGACTTGACTAGACTAGACTAGACTAGACTTGACTTCAGTGTAGCATGAGCAGACTTGACCAAAACACTCACCAACAGCAGGTTACATACTTTCAATACACGACAAAAGACAACTGCAACATAAGGGCTACTAATGCTGCCTTCACGTCATGTCGTAATTACTGTAATTTCCAAGATGACAACACGTGACATCTTAAGCAGCGTGAAACCTGGCAGCGGTCATGTGGTACATCTGTCACTGGTCGAAGTCGTAACTCTCGGAACATTCCGAGTTTACAAGTTGTAATTACAAGTTAAGGAGCACATGAGGGCCTTGGTGTTGATAGTGTTGCCACAGAAACACATAATTCAGATAGAGTAGAATGTCACGTGTTTTCATCTCGGAATTACGACATGGCATGAATGCAGCATTATATCAAACAAGGGTCACATGACATAAACCAACCAATGGGAAACAAGGCACATGACTAAAGCCAAAGCCACTAGATGGCAAGCCTGCAACATTAGCCAAAAAAGCGTAACGGCTAAAGCTAACGCTTCCGGCCTGGCAGTACGTGGGAAAGGAGACCAGAGGCCGTTTTTTTTAATAGATGTCAATGGAGGAGAGGCTGTACTACGCTGAATAAACAACTTTTTAGAGGAAACGGCTTATCATTTAATGAATCAACAGCTTATCTGCTAATCTTCAACATGTTTAACACTAAACAATACTTTTGGATTTGACTATTTTTAGAGATTACCTCGAAAAAAATGCTGTTTTATAAGAGAAATCACTGACGTTTTGTGACAGGTGGGATTCAGCTTACGGCACTTCTCATTCATTCCTATGGTATTCGTAAATGACGATTGGGTGTCGCACAACTTTGAATGAAATTCAATGACATCAAGGCTGTAATGTGATTGGTTATTAAAGAAAAACATGATCCAAGTTAGCTGTTACGCTTTCTCCAATAGTAAGTAATACAGACCCTCTCATCTCCCTATAGCAAAACAATCTCTGCTAAAGCAACTGAAGTGATAATCACATGACAAGACAATAACCAATCACAACATGGCACATACATGAAGCAGGAATATATGAGGATCAAGGGAATCACATGACAGGAACAAGAAACATGGCTAAATATCAAAATAAAAGACATGAAAACAATGAACAAGAAACAAAGGCCAAACCCTATGTTACACAATATATGTATTGTGTGGTAGCAATTCCGACATTTTTTAGGTATTTTAGTCTATCTTAGTTGTAGCTGGCAACTAACAATTCAATTTACAATTCAATTTAAAATTTTACTGGTCACAAACATAGCCACACATTATCACCTATCATGAAAATTATTGTTAGGTTGTTATGTTTGGTTTATTTTGTTAACTAAAAAAAGTTCATTTCTTAAAATACAATACATTTGAGGTGTAGAATGACATTGTCTTGAAAACTGCCTTGACTTTCAAAACAGCCCCCAATCCCGACTGCTCTGCATCTCACCTTTTGAACTGGCCCTAACTTAGTGGATTCTACTTTTTCAATATTTGCACTCTGTATCTCTCCAGATACTTGAGTTGAACTGTTTAAACATTTCTGTGTGCTCCATGGGAATGATTTTCCATCAGTACTTCATCCACATTCCACATCTATCTAAACTGACAAGCACAAGCATTCTCAAATCAGTATCTCTGCTTTGCCTCAGTTTTGCAGCTTTTATGTCCCAGAAGCCCTGTGCATGCTGATGCCTCGACACTTTCAAGACCACCCGTCTATGTGGCTAATTAATCCCGCTGCAGATAGAAGCCTGATAGAGCTACCCCTCACCCGCTTTCCCTCTGCTCTCGACCCAGCAACGAGTGCACTGACAGGAAGTTCAGCAGGGATCAGTGTTTCAATACACCACAGCCATATTCAGCATCCCTGTGCTCCTCAATCACTTTAGCAGCTTTAGGACATCAAACTGTGTACCAGAGACACTGCATTAGGAACAGTGCATTCATCCTGTGGATTTGTCTCACCAGGGTAATATGGATCCTGTTATGATCAGTACTACTTTACAGAATGTATGGAAATGTGATTGTCTCACTTAAGACTTACTTGAGAATTCTGCCTCAGATGGTACTTCAATGGTTTAAACTTTGTCTTTTACATGGCGTATTACTATGAGTACCATCTTCCATTTTAATGTACAAAATAGTATGATAGTTTTTTAGACACATTTTACATTTGTGTGCATTGGTGGCTAATTTATATGAATTTGTACACTCTAGTTTAGGGTTGAGGTTAGGGTTAACTTTCAAAAAAAAAAAAAAACGCTTTCATACAAATCACATCAAGTGAAAATACCACCTTCATAAATAGATACGGTATGGGATGGGTTGTTATGTTATTCTAAAAACCTAATCCAATTAAGGACAAAGTGACACATCCATCTTTAACTTTTTAGAATTATTTATTTACATTGCAGAAAAATCAAATCCATACAAGGCCTAAAGGTAGAGTAAACTCCATTTAATGTCTGACAGCAGTAATAAATGAACACTTAAACTTATAGTGTAACGTTCAATATGGTGTGTTGGAAAGGATGCCGCACTTTTCATTTATATTATGGTACAAGGCAATGTGCATGCGTCATTTTAGAAGTGGTCACACTTAAAGCCTCTCTTAGGGAGTTTATCTTTGGTTTCTGAGCTGATTAGTGTGAGATTTTGATAACCAGACCAATAAAATACTCACAATGACGTGTAAAAATATTGAAATGGCTCATATATCAAGACCTCATGTGTGCCCTAAATATATCTTTTGAATCAAACATCTTAAAAGAGTGAGGGACAAATTCCTTCACAGATTTAGATGTATGTCACAACTCCCTTCTGTCCCAGACTGCTCATTAGTATTCCATGCATTTATGAGTTCACACACACACACACACACACACACACACACATCTTTGGGAATATGCAGCCTTACCAAAGCCACCACGAAGCACTAAGACCGGCCCTCTTTCACATATGAGTTCAGGCTGCTCTCTGTTTCTTGCAATGAATCACTTCACATGAAGGCACACAGCTACAGCCAGTTTAATGAAACTCACCAATCCCATCCAATATTAGCACCTCAAGCCAATAAATCAAACCAGCACAGAAGCAATTGGTTTTTCACTATATGCAACTGACCATGAGTGTGAAAGACAATATTTATATGTTTAAAACTGCACTTTCCAAAACTAACTAGTGGTTATATAATTCTTGTATTCCTGGAGCTCAATCAGTAGAGCATGGTGCTAGCAACACCAAGGCCATAGGTTCGATTTCACAACTCACAGTAAAAGAGCTGAAAGATGAGAGATCGAAAACCATATTTAGGTTCATCAGTTCCGTAAAAAGAAATGCACATACTTTAAGCACCACTCAGTGGAAACTGCAGTGATATGTACTTATTGGTATATATTTCACGTCTAGTGAAAATGTTCCCACAGGTAAGTTTTCATGATGAGATCAGGTTGAATAAATCCTACGATTGCTGATTACTTCACATTACCCCACATTAGATATTGTCACGGGTGCGGAGCAAAGCGACAGACACAGTGGGCGTGACGTCAGGCCTCGGAGAGGCTTTTATTAAACAAACAGAAAGTGTCCAAAAGGGGGGGAAAGTGTCCAAAATAAACAGGGGGATCTGGTGTCCTCGACGTGACGGGGTTCCGTGAAGGTGGGGTAGTGTTCCGAAGGGAAGGGTCCAGGTAAGGGGCGGAGTCCGGCGGCCGCACGCGCTCCCCGCTCAGGTCCGGGGTGCGAGGGGCGGCGGCTTCTCTAGCGGCATCGTCCTCCTCCACCTATGCGGCACTTCTGGGGGATAAAACGGCCCGGCAACCTGGCCCGTCAGCCGTCACGGGTGCGGTCCTCATCCGGACCCGCGGGGTCCGGCGGCTTGTCCTACGGCGGCGCTGGTTCCCTCTTCACCCCTTCCTGGACCCACGAGGACACCAGCGTGCATGCACGGGGAAGAGACCAATCTCCTGAGGAGAGGCGCGCTCGGCATTTTAACAGCGGCGGTGATGAGGCTTCATTCACATCAGGTGTGCCTCATCACACGCCGCCAGACCTGGATGTTTCAGCACCCCTCCTCCTCCCACACGCCCACTCCCGTCGGGAGCCTGGTGAAGGGCGGCGATTACCGACGGGGTGAAGCTGATAGTTAGGGGGGAGGCAGCCGACTCGTCACAATATACATTCCTACCGTAACTTCAAATGTTAGTCTATTGGATAATATTTATTTTATTTTATTTATCATCTGATTAACCAGTGATTGGAGCAATAGTTTTCAATTCCAGTCCAAGGAACCACTGCTCTGCAGATTTTGTATGTCTTCCTTATTTAACGCACCTTATTCAGACTATCATTTCATTAGCAGGGAGATCCATGAACTCAACCAAGAGCGTCAGGTAAGAGAGACATACAAAATGTGCAGAGATTTTGGGATTGAAATTGAGAACCACTGGGTTAGAGCAAATGATCTAACATTAACTTATACAGTGAATTTCGTAAATGGTGTTCAGGAAACCTAAAACTTCAACTTACTTTAAACAGGGCTGCCAACTTTGGAGTTATTTATTTATTTATTCTCAATTTTTCTAAACTTACTATACTGGGAACTCTAAGGTTAAGGTTAAAAGTATACAGTTTTCAATACAATATAATATGTATACAATTTCATATTAGACCATTTTTATAATATCTGTACATTTTTATTAATTATAAAAAAAGAGTAATTATATGAGTAAAAATATAATAAAAGTAATTTTTTGCAAAATTCTCGTCTCTTTATTTTTTTGCTAGTTTATGGGAATTGAATGTATTCTCTGAGCTTATGTGACAATGTTTTCAAGCTGCTGTCTTTCCGCAGCTGAAAAATTCATTAAGTGGATTAAATGAGACACTACATGTTTAGTAAGTTGTACTGTATCTTTCAACATGCCCTCAGATGTTCATTTATGTTTATTTCATGCTAATTGGAATGCACTCCTGCTTCACCTGAACTGAAGCAAAGCATGAACGCATGTGAACTGTCACACCACTAAGGAGCTCCAAAACTGTATTTATTGTTTAAAATTCTTAATAAAACTAACATAATTTGAATGTTAAGTCTGTGTTTCCTATTATCAAAAGTAACCTGCTCTGTCTTGTCTGTCAGTGCATTGTCTGTCCTCTTTGCTCTGTGATACTTTTTATTCTGTAAGAAAATGAACGTGTGGCGTGAGAGTGCGTACATGAGAGTTACACTGGTCGAAATGAAGCGTGTTGCTGCACATCAGATGTGTCGCATCCTTGAGTTTAAAAATAAAATAAATGCTTCTTTCAGTACGATTAAACTAAGAAAATGAAATAATAGCATATTAAATTTTGGACATCTCTCTGGCTCCGCCACTGATAAAATACATACCTTGTATGCAGTGTAAGTTGCTTTGGATAAAAGTGTAAATGTTACCAACTATGTCACAACAAAGCCACAAATGATTGTAGCATTGTGACGTGGCTGTGTCCAACAATGCAAGAAAGTTAAACATTACGCATAATGAGAAACAATGCAACTACAAATGGGAGTGAAGTCTGTGGAACTCATTTATCTCCAGTGTGATACAGATACCACATACAAGACAGAGGAGAAAGCAGAACATGCCTCCTGAGACATTCCTGCAGAGCTTGTCTTTTTGTTTCCACCATCAGGATGTGGGAGAGATGCTTTGATCATGGGGTGGTACTTTTCTACAGCCAAGAGCACAAGAGGGCAAGAGGAGCTTCCATTCAGCAGTGCTGAAGGAGGCGAATAAGAAAATGAAGTGCAGAAAGTAGAACGTGGAAAGAAAAGCATGCCTGGAATAAACACAGAGAAACCAGTGCCAAGAGCTGTAAATCAGCATTTTACTGAATCATATTTGAGACAGCCAGGAAATAAGAAGCATGACAAAAAATATGGCGGGACGCTATATTTGAAGCTTGTCAGAGGGAAAAAAACTGAGACAACTAGCTAAATGCACTGACGTTCCTGTGGTGTCCAAGGTCAACACTGACAGGAAATAAATGGTTTGTTTAGGTATCAGTGTAAATCTGACAGTAATTCTTCCTCATCTGCCTATGGTGGTTCCAAATTTGGGTTGCATTTCACTTTTGTTGTGCAGTCAACTGTAAAATAGGATTTCTCTTGGCAGGGGGGCTTTGCTTCTTAAAAGAGGCTGATGTATGATGCCAGGCATGGCAATGCAACACAATGGTTTAAAGAACTAGCAAACAAACAAATCCAGACAGCCCTCCGAAGGCATTTGATGGCTTCAACAGGCTTCAATGAGACGAGAGTTCTTTTATTTGTGGTAACATTAAGTAAACTTCATTAAACGTAAGTGTCATTTAGAAAGGCTGATATATGAATGGATATGAATATTTAAAATGTACAAACTAATTGCTAAAGGAAAAAAGCAAAGTTGAAGTCTCTAATGTACCTTCATCTGTCATAGAAAAACAAAAGTAATTTAAAATAAATCAGAAAGCAAAAACAGACAAGACTCCGAATATATTCCTCAAATATATTTACAAAAATATTTGTTTGCAAAAGTGGCATATTTGATGCTATTGTAGCCAGCCTTACCTTTATTAGTTTTAGCTCAGATTTTTTGAATACTGGCTAATAATTATTCATTTAAAATATATTTAGATATATAAATATAAAATATTTTTAGATATATAATTATTTTTCACCAGCCTTGACACTTCTAAATAAATAATGCAGTTTAATGTTAAAATACTTTCATACTAAACATCCTATAGTTAAGCAGCTATCATCGTTTGATTTTTATTTTAAAATTATTAAAAAAAAAAAATGTAAATATGATTGCTGTTTAATGGATTAAGGAGAAATGGGTTTCTGTTGGAGAATGCAGGTTATGTGGTCATGCATACAGATTATTAGCTTTCTTACTGGATTTCTTGCAGGAGAGTTTGGGAAAGTTTTTAAAAAGTCATTATTTTTGCAGTACCTTTTATTGCCACTAGTGGTGCATGAATTTCACAATTCATTTCTAAAATAATATATATATTTTGTCCCTATGACAATGGCATTTTTAGCTTTTTATTTGCAATGAGACAAGAATCTTTTTTTTAATCAGACAAAAAACAATGTTTATGCTATTATAATCGCTATGACATTGCGATAGAAACTAAACCATTCTTTTTTAACATTTGCTGCTTGTCGAGTATTTATTTTGGACCCTGAGGAGGAAACATGCAAAACTATTTTTATTTTGGTGGGTAAGAAGTATATACTGTACAGTGAGAGGACATGTAGAAGTGTAATCAAATGTGTAGGCACAATGCCAATGTGTGGGTACCAATTACTGCTGAGAATGGTGGCAGAGGGATTAGAGATGCCCAGCGGGCACAGATGGCAGTGAAGTCCTGTGGGTCCCATTCAAAGGTCACCTGCTTTACAATAACCTCTACGCCACCTCCAGGCTATTCATAATTTACAAATCATTCCACATCTTCTCAAAGACAGCCTCTCCCTGTGTTTCATCCCTTGGTTACTTCAGTAACAAACCTTTCAAAGTGAGGTCAGCTGTGTTATCTAGCTTAACAAAGCTGGCACTTTGAAAATACACCCATGCAGGTGAAGTGATGTCATTTCCAGAGATGCTGGCTCTCAGGGGTGATTCAATAAGACACTTGTGTAGACAGGGGGAAGAAAATAGATGTTATCAGTGTCTTTTGTCAAGACATTTCATCAAGGGAGCCACAGTTAAATGTCACGTCCCCTTCAGGGGGTGTATGTCGCCGGTCAGCACCCACCAATTGCGATGTTATTATAGTGCCAATTTCATCTTTGAAGGTCATTCTCAACCTGTTATGCCCCCTTACTCACTCATATGTCTTTTGTCTTCAGAGTGATATGAGAATCTATTTCTTTTTGCCGCTCTGTCCATTCTAAAAGGCTTAAGATGGAAATAATCCTGAAACACAACAGTGTTTAAGAACACAATAGATAACCACATATTTGTTCTTACCCTTATTATTATGTTGATAAATCTGTATTGAGATGTGTTTAAACTAGATTTTGTGCTCCACTGACTTCTAATTATATGCATATGAACACGAAAGAGCTTAAATGCAAGCAAACAAAATTTTGTCTTACACAGTTTACCAAATTCTGTCAAAAATGTTTCACAGAGTTCATCTATACAAGTGAAGTACACATTTATTATAAAACTTTATAATATTATATTATATTGTATTATATTATAACTGAAATATATATATATATATATACATATATATATACATACATATATATATATATATATATGAAGTGAATTGTTTAAAAAAATATGTAATTTTAACACAATATAGTTTTTTTCTCTACTATGTGTTTTTGTTTTTGAGCAATAGTATAATTTGATAATCTAAAAAAATATTTCTTATATATTTAAATACAGTCTGTATACATAAATAATAAAAAAATAAAAACAATATTGATATTATTATTAAGTCTACTATTTAATTTATAGGCTAAATATGTAACATTTCAGCATCCCTATGATCCTACATAAGACAAGTGGTTTGGAAAATGGATGGATGTATATTTGTTAATTGTATAAAAATGTAAATATATTCTTTACATTTTAAATGTATAAAAATATATAGATAAAACATTCATTCATTTGTATAATGACTTCTGTGTGAAAACTGTCACCATACTGCTAACAACCCTATAGACACTGGCTTCAACTGAATCACCATCTGGTGCAATCCAGTCATGGGCTTCACTCACTGGAGAACCAGTTCTTTTCTTGTTTCTCATCTCTTATTTGGAAATATCCTACCCCATGCAATGCTTGGCCAACACACTGCATGTGTGTGGTTTCATACATAACACGCAATCTTGCGTTATTGTGATGTAACCCACATCACTTCTGTGATCAAGCTGTTAACAAATCAACTGTTGGTGAATTAGAATGACTGTTCTGTGCATTCATACAGAATGGTTTTATCTTATGGCAGGGGTGCCCAACCCTGTTCCTGGAGATCAACCTTCCTGCAGAGTTTAGTTCCAATTCTAATCAAACACACCTGTCTGTATTTATCAAGTGCTCCTTCAGATCCTAATTAGCTGGTTCAGGTGTTTTTGGTCAGGGTTAGAGCTGAACTCTGCAGGAAAGTCGATCTCCAGGACCAGGGTTGAGCACCCCTGTCTTATGGGTTTTGGTTTTTATCTCTCCCCTTGATCAAATTTAACAGTTTGTGCTTGTAAGGAAGGTAAGAAGCATCAAGTTTATTTGTATAGCACAAGCTACATAACGTTTTAACTTCTCATTACACTTGGTGTTTGACAAAAATGTTTATAATAAATGGGACTATAATTTAAGGCCTATGTTTATTTGAAGCTTATATTTTAAATGTCAATTTTTTTAATCTGTAAGCTAAAAAAATGTGAACGTGGATTCTTATATAGTTATCTAAACATCACTATGTAGTAGAGTTAGCACACTACCACACCTGTGTGTGACTGTAAATGAGTTTTGCTACCGTTCTGTGCTACTGTGCTGTTTTGTCCACAATCATTAAGTATTCAATTTCTACAGCAACTCATTTGGCAGACATCATTCTCTTTCTATAAAACCTGTAAACCGCATTCACCAGTTCTCTATAGCGACACCAACTCTATAGTGGTCTGCCGGAGCATTGCAATTATTTTGCATTTACTAGAATTCAAATGGCTTTTTCAACTCATTTTTGCTTGTGTCCTCTGTATTATTCCTACTGCATGACAAAAGTGTCCAGCCGCACATGCATGAGGGCAAGTAGTATATGCTAATCAGTGTAGCATCGTGTTGAGGATTCATGAAGCGAAAGCGTCTGTTTGTGTGTCTGGCCTGCCATGCCCCAGCTTTAGTTGTCTAGCATGTGTGACTGACTCTCTTTAATGTAGTGTGATAAATGTTAGCATGTTAGCAGGGTGATGAATAGATCAAAATTTCCTAGATCAAAACCCTCCTTTGCACCTCTTATTACCACTTGGTGTCTTAATTGAACCTCTAGGGTTTTCATGTTGACCTTGTGACCAAAACCTTGTGGCGCCTTTATCTTTATTTGAAAAATGAAGCTTTCTTTTGAAAGACTATGGCACCTGATAAGGGATGATAAGCGACCGTCTGGGCCTCCCCTATTCCACATTCAATGTCCCATCTGTTAGACAGACATAAATCTACCAGAGGGAAATGGAATAAACCAGAGCTACTAGTGTGCCTGCATCTCTACATTACTTTCCCAGATTATTAGATAGCGTGCCTGGACAATGTATAACAATGATTTTCATTTATAGAACACAGAAAGTAATCATGGTAGACTTAGCAATGCTGTAAATATCCACAGGAGCTGAATTCCAGCATGCGCTAGTGCGGTAGAAGCAAAAATAGCGTGATTACAGTGGTATGATTCTGTGTACTTTTTCCGATGTATTTATAACCTTGTGGCCTGATTTAGATTCTCCATCTGGTCTTTCGCTGTGGTTATGTTTGTGGTCTGTCCCTCCATGGCGACACGGCACCTCTACCCTCAGTTTTTATTTAAGGAGCAGATCCTGATGTTTGTTTTTGTGTGAGGGCTGAGGTTTAACTTCACTAACAAAAATTAATATTTTTTTGTACCACTGTTTTTTTAGACCATGGTGGGACCATGGCATTTCTAGAAGTACCCCACAGGGTCATCATGATACCAAAAATTAGTTGTAGTAATACAAATACAACTGAAATTTCACAATTCTCAATACCATTTTGAGAGCACAGCAAAAACAAATACGCTAATGAAACACACTTCTTTATATTTTGGATCATTCCTGTTATACAATGCCTTTTAAACATGATAACATCTAGAAAATTAAGAAAGAAAATGAATGTCCCTTCTTTCTTTCAAAAGCTTATCAGTAAAGTAGCTTTACTGTGTAGCATTACTGTACAATCTGACTTTGCTGCAACCTTTAATAAACTGCTGTTTTTTTCTGGCCAGAGGAGAACTGCCCTCCTATTTAAATACTGTGAAGCTGCTTTGACACAATCTGTATTGTTAAAAGCACTATATAAATAAAGGTTGACTTGACTTACTGTGATTTACTGTGAATTGAGTTGTTTCAAGCCAGTACTTTATATTACCGATACTGCAGATAGACTGTTACTGTTAAATTAAATTTTATTTTATTTAAATTATATATTTCTTTACAGGTTTAAAACCATAATACTTTGTACCTAATTACTAGTAACATCAAAATACAATGTTGCATGAATATGAATACTACTTTTGTAAGGACTAAACTGAAGGTATAGCCTAGGTCGCATTGTGCAAGTTGGAAAAAAGCATCATGAAGACTTTAGAGTATATAAATAAATAAATATGTGGATTGTTTTCCCCTGGTGTTTATAAGAAGAAAAAATGTCTGTGTATGTGCAGATTAACAATAAACTGGGCTGCAATTTGTGCAGTAAAATGCAGGTATTATTATAAACATGCACATATGTTCCATAAAAATTTAACAGGAAATGCACAGAGTGTCTTGTAAGGAGTAACTGTATCTCTAGCATACTCACAGCAGCTGACTCGCAGCAGCAGTCAGTGCATCTTGTTGAGTTCATAAGGAGGAGGAGGAAAACAGTATGTTAGTTCTTTATTACACAGTACACCTCTTTATATGTTCCCTTTGCTTCTAAACTTCAATTAAACTCTTTTTCCTTTCACCGTAAATCTAATTCTCACAGTTTACTTCCTAACTGAGAATCATATCATTATATCTGTTATGAGAGATTAAAGACCCAATAAAAAGACCCAGTGTCTTTTCTATTTTAAAGATGTGTAAATTGGCTTATACATAATACATTATCGCATTTCAATCATTTAAATCTGTTAAAGGATTGTTAGGCTGCATTTATTAGGTTAACCAGAACCGGGCAATAGGGTCTGGCTGCAGACATACACCTGCACTCTTAGACGCCTGCACTCTTAGACACCTGCACTCTCAGACGCCTGCACTTCTGCAAGTGATGTAATTTGCAGTATATTTTATTTTTTACTTTACTTTATATATTTATTATTTTTTTAAAGGGGTCATCGGATGCTAAGTTCACTTTTTCATGTTGTTTGAACATTAATGTGTGTTGACAGTGTATGTACAAATCTACCCTATAATGATAAAAATCCATGCAGTGGTTTTTAATTAATCTGTAAAAATAATATCCCCTTTTTCAAATCGAGCAGTTCTCAGATGCCTGTCGGTGTGGCGTCACATGAGCGTCTTACCTAAGATCAGTTGTAACAGTCCAGTAACTTTCCATGTTTTGATGCCAGAGCAGGGATGCAAGTTAGACAAGAATATCTCAGATTGAGCGATTGAGGTGTTGTGTTGCTGGATGTAATAATGAACGTAGTGGTCGTCATTTACTCCGACATCTGAGCTGCTGAAGATGCAGTAGATTACGTTTGTTTGTGAATGGAATGCGCCTCCCGATCTACATATATCCGTCTATGTTCGCACGAATCATTCATGATCCAGCTTCACTTACAGCAGAAGTGAGTATAAGCGTTTTTTATGAATCTTTGCGATCGCCTTTCCTTATAACGTGGTAGTTATGAAGTTTAGCGGCTAAACGCGGCTAAATGCGGCTAATGTATGTAAACAAGACCGTCTTTCCAGAGAGAAGAGAGGGGCGGGGTGAGCAGAGCTCATTTGCATTTAAAGGAACAACCCCTAAGAATGAGATGATTTTTGCAGAGCTGATTTTGGCAAGGTAAAAAGGGTGTTGTTTTACAAAACCATTGAGAATTTTTAATCAAAGTATATTAGAGACTTTTCATTAAGACCCTAAAGAATCATATCAACTTCTGGAAAATGGGCATCCGATGACCCCTTTAATCAAATCTCTCAACATTTTACAACAATAGCCAGGTGGTGAAGACAAGAAAAAAGAAACTAAATTACAATGTCACTCGCAATTGCCACCGGCACTCTCAGCTACCTTGCTATCACTTGCAATCCACACAAATGGTGCGTGTTGCCAGTGGAGACAAGAAACTGTATTGATTAAACGATTAAAACTAATTTAGAATAACATACAGGGTCCTGCAAGTCATCTGTAAGAGATAAAAACAAGACCCGCAAATCTGTGGCCACAGAACAGAAGAATATGAACGAATATTAATATAAAGCCTCTTGTTAAGCGTTTTTCTCCTGTAGAAAACCATTAACACTTAATATGGCTCAATGTATTAAGATGCAATAAAAAGATCAAATTCGATATACAGTTTATTAATATAATGTATATGTAGGCTATATAGTGTTTTCCTTCGCAAAACGTGGCATAATGGACTAAGATGATAAATGCTAAACTCAGTATGCTCCTATTCATTATTAAAACAACTACACACAAGCAGGTGAGCCCAGAATAAACACAACGCTGCGTACATTCGTGTTTTGCCATAAAGAATAATCTGTACAGCTGTTTTATATCATTGTCTTTTGTTTATATTGATTTTCTATGGAAGGAAAATGTCTATTTAACGCATTACGTTCTGGGCACGTCTGCTTGCCTATACAGAGTTGGTCCTTTTAATATCACATAATGCCTTTCTTATGGCGCATTCATATCTGCTGGTATATCGTTTGACAACTGTAAGGTTTATATTGAATTTGGTCTTTATCATCTTAGTCCGTTTTGTCACATTAAGCGTTTGCTGGGCAAGTATAAAAGTGAAAGTTTGCTTGCCTTGAAGTACATTAATAAACTATATTACAAAGTTGATCGTTTAATGGCACTTAATGTATCTTAATACATTAAGGCATATCAAGTGTTAATGGTTTTCTATGGGAGGAAAAAGCTTAACGAGAGACTTTGAGCATTGCGTTCATATTCTGCTGTTCTGTGGCCACGGATCTGTGGGTCTTGTTTTTATCTCCTATTGCAGGACCCTGTACGTTATTCTATTAAATTAGTTTAAATTAGTTTAACGTTTAACAACCACAGTGTCTTGTCTCTTTTGGGAACATGCACCATTTGTGTGGACTGCAAGTGATGTCGCAGATAGCAGAGAGTGCAAGTGGCGATTGCGAGTGGCACTGTAATTTAGTTTATTTTTTCTTGTCTTCACCACCTGGCTACTGTTGTAAAATGTTGAGAGATTCAATTAAAAAAATAAAAATAAAATAAAAGTAAAAATAAAATCGACTGCAAGTGACGTCACTTCCGGAAGTGCAGTTGTCTGAGAGTGCAGGCGTCTGAGAGTGCAGGTGCATGTCTGCAGCCAGACCCTTTTCGAACCGGGAACACTTCCCATAACACCCAACGTACTTGTTACATAGTTAGAAGAATGGCATCTTTGCTAATATTAGTCTGTTTCATTTAGGGATGCAACAGTACAGCTAGTCCACGGTTCAATACGTACCTCAGTATTTAACCACAGTTTTTGGTTTGGTTTGGTTCTGATAGCTTGCCACATCAGTGTTTTCTTTTTTTTTTTTTTGCATCTAATTAGCAACAAAATACTCCTGTAAACCTCTGTACACTGGAAAAAGTGTGGATTATTATATGTCTGCTTAATATTTCTTTTGAGAGAGGTATTATTTTTCAGATTTTTATGCAAAATAGGATGGGTTTAATTCATACTGGACAACAGAGGGCGCCCTCGTGCAGAAAATCCACGTATGCGTCACATAGATAACACTGATGTCGTTCCAGCCAGGAAATCTCTAATATGGATAAAGGCATGGCTATTGCTGTAACTGAATAAAAACAAGATATAACGTTAAATGTTTTGAATGATGAAATATAAGCACAATAAACACTCATCTGCAATAATACAGGTGTATCTCAATAAATTAGAATGTCGTGGAAAAGTTCATTTATTTCAGTAATTCAACTCAAATTTTGAAACTTGTGTATTAAATAAATTCAGTGCACACAGACTGAAGTAGTTTAAGTCTTTGGTTCTTTTAATCGTGATGATTTTGGCTCACATTTAACAAAAACCCACCAATTCTCAACAATTTAGAATATGGTGACATGCCAGTCAGCTAATCAACTCAAAACACCTGCAAAGGTTTCCTGAGCCTTCAAAATGATCTCTCAGTTTGGTTCACTAGGCTACACAGTCATGGGGAAGACTGCTGATCTGACAGCTGTCCAGAAGACAATCACTGACACCCTTCACAAGGAAGGTAAGCCACAAACATTCATTGCCAAAGAAGCTGGCTGTTCACAGAGTGCTGTATCCAAGCATGTTAACAGAAAGTTGAGTGGAAGGAAAAAGTGTGGAAGAAAAAGATGCACAACCAACTGAGAGAAGTGCAGCCTTGAGGTGCTTGTCAAGCAAAATCGATTCAAGAATTTGGGTGAACTTTACAAGGAATGGACTGAGGCAGGGGGTCAAGGCATCAAGAGCCACCACCCACAGACGTGTCAAGGAATTTGGCTACAGTTGTCATTTTCCTCTTGTTAAGGCACTCCTGAACCACAGACAACGTCAGAGGCGTCTTACCTGGGCTAACGAGAAGAAGAAATGGACTGTTGTCCAGTGGTCCAAAGTCCTCTTTTCAGATGAGAGCAAGTTCTGTATTTCATTTGGAAACCAAGGTCCTAGAGTCTGGAGGAAGGGTGGAGAAGCTCATAGCCCAAGTTTCTTGAAGTCCAGTGTTAAGTTTCCACAGTCTGTGATGATTTGGGATACAATGTCATCTGCTGGTGTTGGTCCACTGTGTTTTTTAAAGATGCTGATTTCATTTTCCAGCAGGATTTGGCACCTGCCCACACTGCCAAAAGCACCAAAAGTTGGTTAAATGACCATGGTGTTGGTGTGCTTGACTGGCCAGCAAACTCACAAGACCTGAACCCCATAGAGAATCTATGGGGTATTGTCAAGAGGAAAATGAGAAACAAGAGACCAAAAATGCGCTGAAAGATGACCAAAAGATGAGCTGAAGGCCACTGTCAAAGAAACCTGGGCTTCCATACCACCTCAGCAGTGCCACAGACTGATCAACTCCATGCCACGCTGAATTGAGGCAGTAATTAAAGCAAAAGGAATTAAACCCTACCAAGTACCCTGACCTGTACATATACAGTAAATGAACATACTTTCCAGAAGGCCAACAATTCACTTAAAATGTTTTTTTTTTCTTTTTTATTGGTCTTATGAAGTATTCAAATTTGTTGAGAATTGGTGGGTTTTTGTTAAATGTGAACAAAAATCATCACAATTAAAAGGACCAAATACTTAAACTACTTCAGTCTGTGTGCACTGAATTTATTTAATACGCAAGTTTGACAATTTGAGTTGAATTACTGAAATAAATGAACTTTTCCATGACATTTATCTGTGTTCTTCAAGCCATCTCAGGTATTTTCATAGCGATCAAGTATATTTGTAAGCCATTGCTAATCGACATACAGTATATTATTGTTTGCCTCATTCTATGATAAGAAGCCACATCAGATCACAAAAGGAAGTTATTTCAAACACTCGACTGATGCTGTGAAGTGAAAAAAGTTATAATGTTCTCTTTTGTTGGACAAACCTAGACGGCCATCGGCACAAGACCATGGGAACCAGATGAGTCCTCTGCACAATCTGACTCTGCTGCAGTCTAGATTTGAACTGCAGATTTTGTACGGCCAGAAGAGAATGACACACTATTTCGACACACTATTTCCCCGTTTAATACTGCTTTGACACAATTTGCATTGTAAAAAGCGCTACAGAAATAATGGTGACTTGACCTGTCTAAAGTACAGGAAGTTGAATTAGCATATAGATTGCCTTCAAGGGGTCCCTGATTACGCTTATTTTAATTTTAGTTAGTGTGTAGTATTGCTATTTGAGCATAAACAACATCTGCAAAGTTAATGCAAAAAGGGGTTTGCTTGTAGGAGTCGTGCTTGCATAGGATCTGCTCGATCCTCTTCAGTCATAGTCTCTGGGTTTGTTTCGGGCTCAAACTGATAAGGCAATATTGACGCCATTGTTTACAATGCACCTTACCACACGCAACTAATGGTAAGGGGCGTGACATTTCCAGACAACCCGCACTTAGTGGTTAGCGAATCAGAACACTCTGGGCCACTGCGTATTTCTAAGGCAGGGGCTTCATAGAACCAGGAAGACTACAGACCTTTTTTAGAAGAACAGAAACTCAGGTGTAGAATAAAGGTAAAATATGTGAAAAATAATGTGATTTTTTTTTTTTTAACAAAGCATGAACACGTTACAGTGCACCCCATAAACACAATCAGGCCTTCAAAAATAGCTGACTGACCACCTCTTTAAAGCTAACTGCTGTATAAACTTTGTGAGGTAAAACACTCATCTTCATAAAAGCAGAGCTCATAACACCACACAGCTAGTAAAGAAGCATTACTGTTTTTAACAGTTCTCTTTATGCAATAAAAGTATAATTATCATTCTCTTAGCTGGCTACTGGTTAAGTTGATTGTTGCTGGATGTTAACCAGCCTGAGCAGATCATCATCATCATCATTGCTTTTGCTGCTTAATATTTTTGTGTAAACTGATATATAATTTTATTTATCTTTAATGAATAGAAGTTCAGTTAACAGTATTTATGTAATTGTAATTATGAAATTGAAATCAAATTACATTACAAATCAGCATATTAGAATGAATACACATAATGAATATTGAATAAACAAATGTCCCTACAACCTGATAGATGTCACTGAAATATGTGTTGTGAAAAATCCCACTTGTCTCTGTGATGGTCCTTGGCTCTTGAAACAGCAAAAAATAAATAAATAAATAAATCAATAAATAAATAAATAGTGAGGGGAGCAGCTTGCTTTCTTTTTTTTTTTTTAATCAGCTTTCTGCTTGTCAATCAGCATGTTCGTATTTTCTGAAATGGCTGACATGTCTGTGGAGGGTGGGTTTTGTAGTGACATGGTTGAGGATCATTGAATGAAACACTGAAAACAGCTATCTATCTAAGATAGATAGATAGACAGACAGACAGACAGACAGAGATTTTGGAGCAAAATATGACCCCTTTTTATTTGTCTTGCTCTCTACCTTTCACTCTCTTTGTCATTGCTCTTTTTTCTGTCAGGTGATGTGCGCCCCTTACACCCATAACTGACACATATCTTCTCTACAGGAACAAACGGAAAACTACATAGCCTCCATCCGGAACTGTGTGTCACTAACTTGTCACTGGCTCCTGACTGGAAAGAGCAGGAAACATGCCTTGCAAACCTCCAAATTCAGGGCTCTTTCTTTCACACTGATAATACAATATCACACAGGATTCATGCATAAAACTGTTCAAGAAATAAAACAAAGCTGAATTCACATTTATTATTCTTAGACTGCTAAAAAATTACGCAAATGCACAAATATGTCACACTAGCTCACGATAATTAGAAAACGTATTACTTTTTCACCAAAATACTGTGATGTATTTTGAGTAGGTCTGTCAATTGATTAATTAATTTTATGACATTCGAATTACACTCATACATACACCCACACTCATATAAACACACATACAACAAATACAACATTTCTTAGATATTTTTTTTATTGGCTTTTTAAAAAATCGGCTGAATGGATTCAAAACGGTAAAACTCTGCTGTTTAACTCTAGGGGAGTTGGAAAATTAGCCTATTTTCAAAAAAAAAAAAAAAAATGGAGTGTTCCTTTAAAATAATGCTGGTATCAAGTATTCCGAATTTAGCATCCCATTAAATGGCATGGGTCATAAACAAGCCCATCTCCATTGTTACTCTTCACAGCAGTCACCATCTGGTTATCTGGTGAACAGTCTGCAATCTGGCTTGCTTCATGCTCAGTCTGCTGTCCTCCTCTACTGAAGACAGATGTGGTAATAAGGTTCAGTATAGGGTTTCTCTGGACCCCCTGAGATCAGGGAATCAGGTTGTTGGATTAAACAAGGATTAATGTTGACACCCTGGGGAGGGATGCTGCCCTGGAGGGTCCACTGGCTACACCCGACCCAGAAAACACCTCTATCGTAATCTGGTATTTGAAACTCAGGTGATTTAGAAGTGTTGACACTCAATCAGATTGAGAAAGGGAGAGTAAAACACCCTCAAATGTGAAAAAATAGCTCAGTACATGGCATACTTGCTATACCTACCACTCAAACCCAGGCACAGAACTGCAAAAGAAACTGAAGTGTAGGCAAGCTTATGTCCACAAAATAAGTCTACCTGCTCTCTTCCTGTGCATGAATGGGTTGGAATCAATCGACATACCAAGTCACTAGTTCTGCAGTCTGCCCTCGACCCGGAACAATTAGCATTACAACTTCAAGGCTGCCCATCAGCTAATTGATAGAAATTGTGACAGGGATGATAAATGTAGCAGTCTATCATACTTGACCTAAACACAAAGTGTTTCTCCTAATGGGTCTGGGCCAATGTGCCAGGGTCAAGCAATTATGAGGCTACTGCAAGACCATGACCTGAGTATGAAGGTTAATTGCTTAGTCACTGAAAAAAATGCTTTCTACATATTCCAACGACCAATGTAGTCCAATTCCTGAATATTTCCCAACCCAAAAAAGAAAAGTGTAATTATCTATATGTTACAGTATTAATGTTTGCTGTCATGTCAAACCTGTAGCAATGTTTCCTTAGTTACCATTTTTCAAATACACAAAGGCAAATTAGATTTGAGTGCTATAGCTCTCAATAAATAAAACATCATTCTGCAATGAAACAACAAAATAGTGTAACAAAAAGTGTGACTTTGGAACAGTTAGTAGCAGCTGGAAAAAGCATCTTAGTAATCTCTGAGAAGAATGAGGAAATAAATGATCCAAAATATACGTAGGAGCAAGTCCATACAGTGCTTTAAATACAGATATTAAAATCTATTAAAAAAAATCTGTACAGTATGAATGAAATCCAGCTGTACTACATTAGCCATCTTGTTATTGTCACTCGGCCTACAGCCACTTCACCACCATTCGCAAATCCTCTCCCATTGCCTCATGAGATAGTAAAGTAGTGTTTCTCAATGGGGGCGTTCGGACAGCATCGGGGGGCGCTGGAAGCAATATTTTTGAAAGGGGGGCGTTTGGTCAAGACGAGTTTACACCAAAGATGTATGAGCTGAAACTTGCAAAAGAAAATGGTCTGCCACATCCTAACGCTGTCTCTACACTGGATACATTAAAACGCACTTTCTATATCTATTTTCAACTTGTCGGTAGTGCAGGCGCGTGGAATCCCGCAGGCAGAAATAGAACGCGGCATCCGTTTACTGTAGCGCTCGCGCTCAGTTGTTACTGAACGACTGATTATAACGGGATCTATGTGCTTTAACACACGTGTCGCGCTGTTCGCGGCCAGTGTAGAAGTGGTGTTCGCTGCTAGTTTACACCAATACTCCTGCTCCTAGACTAGACGGTGTATCATTTCCTTAGCAACGACTTCAGTTCTTCAGTGTTTGCTTGACTTTCTGTAGCGCAGCCGCTGGTCAAAACAATAGCGAGCATTTAGACACGATGAAGCAAGACATGTTTTTTCTTGTTTAGAAAAATTAATATTAATACTTTTTGTTTGCTTATTGGCTGCGGTTGGTTTGAATACCACATTTCTAAAGAGTTTATTCAAAGCACAAATATAGCCTAATTTATATCCACATGGTTTTTTGCTCCTTTTTTGCTTCTAATGATAATGATACTTAAAATGATAAATCAAAAATGTGATGAATGTGATGTGCTATTCAATTACATAAAAAAAATATATATATATGTATGAGCTGTTTTGGGGGTTAAGATACATGCTTTCAAAACGGGCCTATATATTATAAATAAAATATAGCCTATAATATACACTACCATTAAAAAGGTCAGTATGATTTGTTAA
This sequence comes from Labeo catla, assembly GCA_012976165.1. Taxonomy (NCBI): domain Eukaryota; kingdom Metazoa; phylum Chordata; class Actinopteri; order Cypriniformes; family Cyprinidae; genus Labeo; species Labeo catla. Next base: position 292,096 of record VONZ01000864.1, read on the forward strand.
TGGGTTTATAAAAAAGTTTGCATTTGTTTGTTTATAAAAACAGCCTACAGTAAAAACAGTAAATCTGCCATTTGGGGGAAAAAAAAAAAAAACTTTCTATTTGAATATATTTTAAAATGTGTTTTCTTCTCATGCTAAGCTACAGTATATTACTACAGCTTTCAGTGTCACATGATCTTTCAGAAATTATGCTGATTGTTGCTTAAGAAACATTTCTTATTATTATTATTATAGCTGGCACAACACACTGACAAAAACAAAAACAAACAAACAAAAAAAAAAAACACAAGATTTGAAATTTAATTGACTATAACAAATATATAAATCAGGACAGCACTAAAATAGTAACTATTTTGAAAATGAGGAGCATATGTTTCCCATCTTTCTACAACCCCAATTAAAAGTTGGGGCGTTTTGTGAAATGCCATAAAATTAAGAATATGTCATTTGTTCTCTTTAGCCTATATTTAATTGACTTAAGTACAAAGAAAAAATCCAGTGTTTTCACTGGCCAACTTAGTTTTATTTTGTTAATATAAACAAATTTTGAGCCATGATCCAGCTTCGCTTGCAAAGACTGAGAAGCTTCATTTATAGCCAAACATGATACCCTCACCTATTACCAATTCACCTGCTTGCTGTGTTTCAAAGCAGTTTATTTGGTTATTCTATAACCTTTTCACTTTTATTTTGCCTCTTTCCCAACTGGAGTGGGATGCATACTTCAAATCAATCAATCAATAAATATTTTATAAATAAATGTTTATATTTACAAAATACATTTAAGTTGGTCAGTGAAAACTTTGAAAATCTTTTCTTTGTACTTTTGTCAATTAAATAAACGTAAAATAGAATGAACAAATCACAGATTTTATAATTTTACAAAATGTCCCATCTTTTCTAGAAGTAGGGTTGTACTTAGTTTTTCTTAAGTAAACTTTGAAATATTCTCACAAAATCTATGAAATATAGTAAAGTAGGGTTTATGTGTAAATGTGGGATTTATTCACCAAAATAACAATGTCCACTATGTCATTTTTATTTAGTCTTTTTAAATTTGGGGCAACAAGATATATCCGCATCTCAACAACACTGAAGCTATAGCAATGAAGACCACCAACATGCTCAAAAACTCTGTAAATTAATGTTATTACACTTATTTTAAAATAATTTACTGTAAAAAAGTACTTCACTGTCTTTTTTGATCAATTCAATGCATCCTTGAAATAAAGTAATTTCCTAAAAATCATAATGACTCCATACATTTGAATTACTGTAAATACAATATCAGTCCTCATTATAAACACAAAATAATAATAATCAACTTTAATATTCAGTGAGGACAATTAGACTATGATTTATTTGATGGGGGGCGGTGAGGGGCCTGGATAATGGGTAGGGGGGCGCTGGCCCAAAAAAGGTTGAGAACCACTGAATGCATTTCTCTCTCCCTTTGATTCAGTTTTTCTCTGTCAGCTAACAGGTGTCTCTAGGGAACTGCCCTACCAACACTGACACAATACTAAGATTACCTGAGCATTTTAGCTCAATAGAGAATTGAAGTTCATTTTGAAATCTTATTACTGAGTATACCTCAAATTTACACTCTTACAGTAACTAACATTAACAGACTCTTATCAGTCTATTCTTTTTAGTGAAGCAAAAACATAGGCAGACCAGAGTAGGCCCATTTCCGAACAAATCACAAAAAAAATGTTAACCGACTTGGGTAATATTTACTTTAATCAAAAACATACAGAGAGACGAGTGTAGTCTGATTCCTAACAAATGACTAAACATATGATTCACTTCTTTTGAGTGAATCAAAAAAACACATGCAAGTATGCAATTCTTTCTTCTGCAAAACACCATAGACTGACTTTCACAGTATTTGCAAAAACTGCAGAAGAAAGTTTGGAATGACATTATTATTATTAAAGTTTGGAATGAAAATTATTTTTGGCTGAACTATCTCTTTAAAGCATGTTCATCAATAAAATAACACACACAAAAAGGCAACCTATAGATCAAGCCATTTTTTTCCATCACTGTGTTGTAATGCTCACAACCCAAGCCACAAAGCTACAATAACTCTCTCACTTTAGCCTTACAGTCACATTTTTACTTCAGTGTTGCAAGCCAAAGCTCACATAACTGGAAGAATCTGATGGAAAAACCAAATGAACCACACCCACATGGGCTCCTCCCATAATGCATCTGGTAAAGGCATAAAACTCTGGGTGTCCTCTTACGTTTATTGACTGGCTGAACGCAGTCTCTCCATCACTAACGAGGTCTAACTGAATCACTTTCTCTCCTGAAACAGAGAGATGTTAAAACACTGCAAAAAGCTCTGTTTAATTTGCACTTGAGTGCATCATTTGAAGCATGTGGAAAGAGCAGATATTACCTTACAAACAGTTTAAGAGTCTTGTGTATTCTTCTATTTTCTCCCACCATTTGATTGTGAACATCTGAACAAAGGCATGGACTATTAATGTGTCAAACGTAGCCAATGTATTAGCGGAGAGTTAGGGAGAATGTCTAGTTCACACAAACCAGGAGAATATTTAGCTGTCTGGCTCAGTCAGTGCTCATTATATAAACACTTTCTCAAGTCTTAAGAATGACAGGAATCCCAAATCCAAACACAGCATTTCACAGAGCAGGCTGCAGAGTCAACGTAATCAGCTGCCAGACTTTCGCATAAGCCTCTGACATTTCATTTGCTTTTGTTGCTCTGGCTGAAGACTTATTCCCTCATTAGATGGGATACGTTACAGCAAAAGTGAATCTCAAGGCTGTAAAAGGTCATAACGATGCTTAACTCTGCCACATCACTCCCTCATTTATAGGGCTCTTATCTATGGAAATCTGAATGTTGGTGAATATGTTAGGTGGGATATTTGTAAACTTACTACATAACGTATACTTGAAAATATACGAAATAAACTTGAAGTATACTTCTTTTTGGTAAGGCAATTCCCACGATTCCGTCTGCGTTTTCTGGGGCCCTGCTAATGTAGCAAACAAGTATGATAAGCTCATTGTGACAGTAAAAGATGAAAACATTGTTTATTTACTTTATAGCACTGCCTCCTCCAACTAGGTGACAACGTAGCGTTAAATCACCATTCAACAGACTCAAGCTACCACCGCACTGCTGTCTATTGGAATGCTGATAGATGCTAACGGGATGCTCATCTATTTTTGTAATTACGGTATGAATGCATGGCCAAAAAGCTGAAAAGATGCATTTTGTACCGGGTGTTCACAGACAGTGGCTCATTTGACCACGATGGGTTAACGTGAAACTTATGGGGTCATTGTTTATTAACTACAAGCATTTATCTGCATTAGATGTTCTGTAAAAAAAATATCATATAGGTTGCATATCAGCGGCATATTCGCCAATGTCTATATATATCTGCGACGAGGCACGTATCAGCCGATAAAATCGGCAAAACAATATATTGGTCGGGTTCTACTAATAATTAGGTTTGAAGCTAAACTCTGCAGAACATTGTTCTTTCAAGAACAGGACTGGACAGTCCTGGTGTAAGGGTATGCCGATACCCTTTTTTCACTGCAATAGTGCAAGTTGTTGCTTAACTGCGGGATCTGCTGAATACTCGTATAATTCTCTGGCCTGCCTTTGCAACATTGAAAAATGATTCAGCAGACTATGGTACTATATAATCCGCCCATAAATGAACACAGCAGCCTTTGTTTTGCGAGTCTTACAACTTGTGAGAACAAATTTCTATATACTCTATAATTCTCTATAAGAATTCATTTCTGCAACCTCTGACATTAGTGGTCAGAGGTTCGAAGCCAGCAGGTTTTTTAGGCCAGTGCGGCAATTTTTTCCAGACCAGAATCACTGTTGACCCAGTGGAAATGTGTGCAGTGGTTCCAGATTGGGCACTCGCTCTGGTATCAGCACCTTGTCCATGGACAAGGGGTATAAACGGTAGTCAGGTTGAACATCACAAGAAATGATCCTTGAGTTGTTACCATTGTGCCCTTAAGCAAGCACTTGCACTGGTGGCTCTAGAAGGAATGTTCACTGTTGCTTCCATTTTTTGTGTTTTTTTTGAGAGTCATTGTTATAGGCATTGATGGTCCATGCCTCTTCATTCTGCTTGAGTGCCTAAATGATCAACTTCTTGATACCAAGTACCCTTCTCTTCCCAAGTCCAAGTACTGTGTATTCCCATAGCTCTGTTCTACACAATGTTAACCCAGGCGTTTCAAAGTTTGAAAACACTGCCAACAAGTACAAAACACATTGATATGCATGTGCCAGCATGCAAATACCAACATCATACAGACTTCATTTGTCATTGTGATATCTCCCCCTCCCACACCCACAAGAAACTGATCTGAGTTGTGGCCTGCTCAGCGCCTTCATTGGAGAAACTGAATGGCTGAAAATGAATGAAATATGGCTCAGTGGATCCCAAAGCCCATAATGATGGGAGATTTGTCTCTACAATAGCCGAAGGGTCGACCCTAGGCACTATCAAGGGCTCCAAGACCCCAAGTGTGTGCTCTTGCTTATTATCAGCCTCTTAGCCCCGAACTTCCCATTTAGGCATTAGTGGCCTGCCGTAAATGAGTGCATCATAGGCCTTCTGAAAAAACCAGTCTTTGAGTTTCCTCCCTCCCCACCTGCATCCCACTGCATGGTTATCTCTCTGTCTCAGTGAAGGAAACCGTTATCGCAGAGGCCACATCCAGAGCTGCAGCAGTGTAAATGCCTATTAAGCTAGGACAAGGGTCACTGCTATGGGTGGTCAGGAGAAATCTGCTCTATTTTGGGTGAAAAGAAAGCAGCCTTACTTGTTAAAAAAAGTTAAAGAAAAGGGAAAGAACATTAAACTTGCACAAAGTAACTTTACTGCACAGCTGCAGAACATGCATTCCTCTAAAATATTGTTAGTGCATTATCATCATCTTACAGTGTAATTTGTTCACATTTTTTGTTACCAGTGTTTAATTAGCATCATAATACTAAAATCTAATTTACAATAATAAAAAAAAATGTCAACAAACATTTCATGTGTAATTTAAATAAATTAATTAATTAATAAATAATTGATATTGTTTTCAAGTTTTTTTTCTCAGTGTTATTGTTAAGGAACTCTCTAATTCTTGTTAACAATTTTTGACCTATTCTGTTCATTCTGGAATGTTATGTTCTTTGTGAGATGATAAATGTGTTGTACAGTGTCAGCGTAGAGGAGGATGACAACTGCCTGGTGGGGAGATGGGAAAGGTGAGTATTCTAAAGTAACACTAATGGAATTCTCGAGTGACAGCCTAGCTAATGATCCTACCTTGCCCGTGCCAGAGAAGATGGGCTCTCACACAGGGAAGCCCTGAGCTTCAGACAAGCATATGTCTCTCTAGAACTAATGACAGCTTAACTAATCACTACTTCTTTTACTATTTCCTATAACACCTAAAGAAGCTAGCAATGGCTGATTTATGTACTTCATGAAGCTTTTAGCTCTCACTTAGATCATTTTAATATAAGGTGGCCCTTATGGATACCAGCAGAGCTGCACATGTAGTGTAAGAAAGGATCACATCACTGCTCAAATGCTCAGGTTTTTCTTGATATACAAAACCTGTAGGCTATCCCATCTTAAACTAATATAGAGAACTACTAAATCATTAAAGAAGAAGTCCACTTCCAGAACAACAATTCACAAATTTACCCCCTTGTCATTCAAGATGTTCATGTCTTTCTGTCTTCAGTCATAAAGAAATTATGGTTTTTGAGGAAAGCATTTCAGGATTTTTCTTCATCCTTGATTGGGCTCTAAACAGGGCTCTAAACGATCCCAACCGAGGAAGAAGGGTCTTATCTAGCGCAACGACCTGTAAAATTGTATACTTTAAAAATAAAAATTTGTATACTTTTTAAGCACAAAAGCTTGTGTAGCACAGGTTCTGGAATGTTCACATACTATTGAATCATGTCGAAAGGTCACGCCGAACATAGGCGGAACTACAGACCCAGTGTTTACAAAGCAAACGCGCAAAGATTAAGAAAGTGGAAGTAAGTCAAACGCTGTTTACAAACAAAAAGGTACAATGATGTCGGACAATTCTGAAGTTGTAGATTGCCTAGAAATACTTGCTATATAATGTGTAGGATTAATTTAGTAAATAGAGGTCTAGATTCAAGCAGATGAATATTTTGCTCATATAGACAAGCACAGCTGTTTAAATGCAGTATTTGGATTCGGCACATATGCATGAATTTGTATTTTTTGGGTCAAACTGGTTCTGCGGGTGACACATCTGTCTTAGGGCAGTGCAGTGTAATGCAGTTAATTTTCCTACGGTTTTTGCAAATCAGTCACTGTAACACTTATAACATTGACAGAAACAAGGAATACTGGGAATAATAAGTGTAGTTTTCCACTGAAAACTTTTTTGGGTTGTCTCCCTTATAAATATTTTAAATATTTGCTATCTACAGGCCTCTGGTGAAAAAAAAAGTGTATGCTCTATTTGTTTTGCCACAATTTTGAATAGTCAAGCAGTATAAGTTGTTTCTGGACTGCCCAGCCATTGAACAACTTCACCACAGTAGCTGTAAAATATTTAGTGCGGATGCAAACCAAATGTTTCTAGTTTTAAATAAAATAAAATGCATCAACTATAAATATATATATATATATCAGTCTCAGTTAGTCAAATGTAGCAAGGTTTTTTTTATTATATAATAAATAAAAAGAATACAGAAAGAATAGAAAAAGAATGGAGCAAGCTAGTGTTAGAGGCGTTTTTCCTTTTGTTGTTGTTGTTGTTGTTATTTGTACAGTGCACAGCATAAATGAGTACACCCCCTCTAAAACTTAACAAATTTAGCACTCTCTACTTAGAAGACATGTTAGGGTTCTTTTTGGAGATATAATGTTCCAGCAGTATCGCGATACTTGCTTACTTAAATCAAGGGACTGATGACTTTTCCAAACCTGTTATTCCAGTTTTTTTGATTTGTTTTGTTTTTTATTAATTTGCAGAACTGTTGTGTTTGATGTTGTAAGACCAAAATAAAGCTGAAAAAGTTATTTGGAATGGAGTTTGATTTAAGACTGTATGACAAATTAAGTAACTATTTCAAAGGGGTATGTCGATTTTCTATAGGCACTGTATGTACACTGACCAAAATTATAGACAACACTTTTGTTTTTGCTCCCATTTTTCAGCTGAACTCAAAGATCTAGGACTTTTTCTATGTACACAAAAGGCCTATTTTTTCTCAAATATTGTTCACAAATCTGTCTAAATCTGTATTACTGAGCACTTCTCCTTTGCTGAGATAATCTATCCACCTCACAGGCATGGCATATCAAGATGCTGATTAGACAGCATGATTATTGCACAGGTGTGCCTTAGGCTGGCCACAATAAAAGGCCACTCTACAATGTGCAGTTTTATCACACAGCACAATGCCACAGATGTTGCAAGTTTTAAGGGAGCGTGCAATTGGCATGCTGATTGCAGGAATGTCCACCAGAGTTGTTGCTCATGAATTGAATGTTCATTTCTCTACCATAAGCCGTCACCAAAGGTGTTTCAGAGAATTTGGCAGTACATCCAACCGGCCTCACAACCGCAGACCACGTGTAACCACACCAGCCCATCTTCACCTCCAAGATCGTCTGAGACCAGCCACCCAGTCAGCTGCTGCAACAATCGGTTTGCATAACCAAAGAATTTCTGCACAAACTGTCAGAAACCGTCTCAGGAAAGCTTATCTGCATGCTTGGTGTCCTCATCGGGGTCTCGACCTGCCTGCAGTTCGTCATCGTAACCGACTTGAGTGGGCAAATGCTCACATTTGATGGCATCTGGCACTTTGGAGAGGTGTTCTCTTCAGGGATGAATCCCGGTTTTCACTGTACAGGGCAGATGGCAGACAGCGTGTATGACGTTGTGTGGGTGAGCGGTTTGCTGATGTCAACATTGTGGATCGAGTGGCCCATGGTGGCTGTGGGGTTATGGTATAGGCAGGCGTATGTTATGGACAATGAACACAGGTGCATTTTACTGATGCTGATACTGACTGGTTTTCCCAAGCATACCAGCAAATCTACAACAGAATGGCTGAAAAGAATCAAGGTGTTGCAATAGCCCAGTCAAAGTCCAGAGCTCATCCTGACTCAAATGCTGTGGTGAGAGCTGTGCATAAGCAAATGCCCACAAACCTCAATAAACTACAGCAATGTTGAAAAGAAGAGTGGTCCAAATTCCTCCAGAATGATGTGAGAGACTGATAAAGTGACAAAGAAAATGAATGCTTCAAGTTATTGCTGCTAAAAGTGGATCTACAGGCAGCTGAATTATAGGGTGTCCTAACTTTCTCACACATGGTTTTCCATCTTGGTTTTATTTTTGTTAAATAAATAATGACACAGTGTGATATTGCATGTGATGATGTTTATCTGAGGTTTATCTGCCAAGGACCAGAAAATTTATATATATATGCACACACATACATACACACAAAAGTCTTAGGCCACCAGTCTTTTTTCACCAACAACAAAAAAAAAAACATTTTGCTGTATTGTGTCATTAGGAAAAAATTACATTTTCAAACATTTGCCATTAGCTGTAATAATCCAGTGATATTTGTGTATCCACAAGGAGTCTGACAACAGCCAGTGCTGATCTCACCATCATCCAGTCAGTCTGGAATGACATAAAGAAACAGAAAAAACTGAGACAGAAGATGAAGCTTGAAGAAACTTACCTGCAAAGTTACAGTACTGTAAAAAAGTTTTAGGCACTTGTGTAAAAATTCTGTAGAGTAAGATTTTTTTTTTTCAAAAATCCTGTCATAAATAGATTTATCAATTACCTTTTATTAACTAAATCAAATCAACATTTGGTGTGACCACCCTTTGTATTTAAAACAGCTTTTGTCCTTGGTACATTTGCACATAGTTTTTCAGATAGTTTTGCAGGTCAGAATCTTCAAGCGTCTTGGAGGCATTGCCACAGTTCTTCTGGATTTAATCCATCTCTGTTCTTTTCAGATGGACTGGATGAGAGTGAGATCAGATCTATGTGTGGAGCACTAGCTGTTGTCAAGACTCCATATGCGTGCAAAATTCTCACTGGATTATTACAATTAATGGCAAATGGAATGTGTATATTATATACTGTATATATCAGAGTTTTTCCTGCATTGAAAATATTTTGACAGCCACCAAAACAAATTTTTGTCCCGCCAAAGCCTTATTTGATTAGTTAATAGTAATGTAAATGACTGCTGTGCTTGTGATTAGCATGCATGTTGACTGAGGCAGGAAAAGAGCAGAGAGCCCCTCCTCACACACTCTCTCTGTCTAACTGTCTTTCCCCCCCCCCAAAAATCAACTGACATGAGGGTAAAAGGAATCCATGTTTCATAACCACATGACCACTGCTCAAGCTGTGATCCTCTCAAATGGTGCAAATGGATTCTGGTTCTAGGCAGTCATTTCTTACAATGTCATAAATCGATTGTCTCTGACTTAAATATTTCTTGCTAAACAGTAGTTGCCACCAGCACTCTTGAGGCAGTTGTTGGATTTGATTGACAGCTCATAGAAAATTCAGACTCAAAAGCTCCATCTGGTAGAGTGTTTACTACTCAGTAGAAGGTGTAGGCCATAATTGTACTTGCTATGTGCAGTTGTAACTGTCAGATACTGTTTACTTGCTACAAAAAAACTGTCCCATCTGGCTACATTTGGAGCACTTGGCCTGATGTGGAAAATAAGGATTTAATATAGATTGCACAAAGACAACACAGACAGAGAGAGAAAGTGAACATTGTTCAGTGCTTGTCATTTAGATGCATAAAAAACAGAGTATAAAGAAAGAGAAAGTTTTTGCATCTCACATTTCATTGGAACTATAAGTACAGGTCACTCCACAAAACAAGCAGCTGGAGGAGCACAGAAGTGACTGAAATCAAACCCACATCTTCCTGACTGAAGTTCGGGACAAAAGCACTGGCTGTTCTTCAAAACAATGAATGTCACGTGTGCTTCTTTTACAAAATGTCACTGCTGTCTAGGAGAAACCAAATAAGATATTCCTGTTAGTCTACATGCAGTTTCAACCTCATCCATAGATCTTCTGTGAAAAACAACTCATACAGTATATGAAGTTCAGTCTGAATAGACCAATGTAAACCATAAACCAAAGTAAACCCATATATTATGAAAAGGGCCCTTTAAGGACATTACCTGAACATTAAGCTGAAGCAAAGGATTAAAGAAAAGTTGCGTTACAGGTTCACAGGTTTTCTTTGGTTTTGAGATGTCAGTTTTAAATATCCTTGTGCTGGATCACAAGGACACAATTTTGGAATATCAGTCATATAAATGCTTTACTATAACATGCTTTTAAAAAATGTGCTGCTACTAATACTCACCACATACAGTAAGCTCACACACAAACAAGTTCACATCCCAAAAAAATATTTTTGAAAGATTAAAAATATATATTTTTTTAGATTTCTGTTTTTAACATTACAAAGATTCCAGTGTTTTCATATATGAAGTTTTGTGAAGTGAAAAGCTGTGTGCTTGTAATAAACAAATCCATCAAATTGTTTTTTTTTTGTTTTTTTTTTACTTCACAAGACAACTTGTAAATTATTGTGATGTTTTTATTAAATGTTTGGACTCTCATTCTGACAGCACCCATTCCAACGTGCTCTATTGATAATTCGTACATATTCTATGTAAAGTGTGGTTCTACAAAATTTACATTTAATTATGTTTTTACAGACACTAAAATGTACAATACTGACGTATTTACAGCATCTGAACGTACAATACTAACTTATTTTCAGCATTTCAGCATGATGACACCTTTTATGTATGAACAACTTTACAGACGCTTGTTACCGTTTCAAGAAACATTATAACAGGTTTTATGGCAGGAAAATCGAACACCCATTAGCTCTCATCTGCTTCATCACAGATTGCGACATGCCGTCTTTCTGGTGAACTGTGTTTGAATGAGAAATGTGTGCCTTTATGAAGTGGATCAGGATAATATTTTTAGTGATTAACAACTTAAATTACTCTGCACCTAGTTATGGTTAGGTTTAGAGGAAGTGTCACACCCCTGTGGACTGTTTATATTGGTTTATCCCTTCTGTGCCCTTATTTGGTCTTTCCTGTTCCGTTCCTTGTTAAGTCATTATTGGTTAACCACCCACACCTGTCCTTGTATCGTTAGCACCCCTTTATAAGTTGTATTCCGTTCAGCGTTTGTCGTCGGACCTTAACGTTATGTTGGTGTGTGTTTCCCCTGCCCTACCTGTCTGGATGTACCATTTGTGGAGTTTATTAAAGACTTTTCATTATATTACGTCTTCGTTCGTCTCATTCTCCCACAAGCGTGACAGGAAGGAGTGAGATTATAATTAGATTATAAAAAATATATTTTTAATACTATATTGTTACAAATATGATTATTTTCCTGCATATTTCGGTCAATTACGTTTTATATCTTTTTATATTGCATGGGTATATTAAGGTAGGTTTAGGTTTGGCAGTAAGTTAAGAGGTCTAAAAATCTAAATTTCTAATCGATAAAATGATAAAAATGCAATAATACAAATATTTTAATGATATAAAATATTTGTTAATATTTTCACTTTTTTTAGTTAAAAATATGCAGTAATTTTTACATTTCAAATGTTGAAATATGTCCAAATCATACATTTCAGCATCAATAAAAATGTACATTTTGCACTTGTAAACATTACGTACTAATACCTTCCTATAAACAATGAGACCAGGCTGCCAATTTAACTGCAGAGGATCCACTGATGAGCAAATTATGTAATGCTATTTTTTTCCAAAAAAGAAATAAACTTACCTATTTCTTGGATAGCCTGAAGGTGAATATACTATATTTTCAGGCAATTTTTATTTTTCGGTAATGTAATGAGGACTCGTGAGAAGCGTGTAAGATCCAATCGCGAGCTTTATTAACAGATCGTAGTCAAGACAGACAGGGTCGATAACCAAACAAACAGGAATATCCAGGGCAAGGCGAGTACGTAAATCCAGTAAACAGGCAGAGTCCAAAACCAAAGAGAGCAGTCCGAAAAGTAACAAATAAACAAGGCAAGGAACAATGGCTAAACTAGACAGAACTATGGCCTGAAACAAAAGCAAAACTATGACAATAAACAAAACCGTGGCAATGACAAAAACAGGGAAAAGGAAACAGGGAAAACCGCTTGGTAGAGTCCGCATGAGCAAAACAATACTTCGCAACTTCCTGTTTGAAAATGGCCTCCTTATATTGCCACCAAACAGGAAGTTACCAGTGAAGCAGCAGAGGGAGCAGCAACAGTCAGTCAGTGGGTGAGGGCTCCCTCTGCTAGCGTGGCGTTACAGAATCCCCCCCCCTAGGAGCGACCCCTGGCGCTCAAACAACAGTCCAGGAGGGTGGGGGAACAGAGGCAAAACGGGGTGGGACGGAGGGCCAGGTCCATGTAGAGGAGGTGGGCCTGGATCGTGGAGCAGGGACAGACAGTGAAGCACTGGAGGACCTGGACCATGTAGCAGTGGCAGACAGTGAAGCACTGGAGGACCTGGGCCATGGAGCTGTGGCAGACAGTGGAACCTTGGAGGACCAGGGCCGTGGAGCTGTGGCAGACAGTGGAACCCTGGAGGACCTGGGCCGTGGAGCTGTGGCAGACAGTGGAACCTTGGAGGACCTGGACCGTGGAGCTGTGGCAGACAGTGGAACACTGGAGGTCCTGGGCTGTGGAGCAATAGCAGACAGTGGAAATTTGGAGGTAGAGCAGGGAGCCATGGCGGGGCAGGCAGAGCAGGCAGAACAGGAAGCCATGGCGAGGCAGGCAGAACAGGCAGAACAGGAAGCCATGGCGAGGCAGGCAGAACAGACAGGAGCAGAGATATCCACAGTGGAGCTAGTGATATCCATAGCAGAGCAGTGTGTTCACGGACAATTTCTTTGGTCGTGGTATGACAGGCAGAGAGTCCACAATAGGCCTTCTTGACCGTGACATAACAGGCAGAGGGTTCATAATAGGCCTTCTTGGCTGTGACATGACAGGCGGAGAGTTCATGATTGGCCTTCTTGGCTGTGACATGACAGGCAGAGAGTTCATGGGAGTACGCCGCCCCCATAGGAGGATCTACAGCAGGTGCTGACACCTCTGGAGGCATGGGCGCGAACTCGTGGACAAACGAGGCCGCAGGAGCAGACTTATGGTCAGATGAGGCCTCTGGGGCAGACTCGCAGTCAGGCAAGGCCTCTGGAGCAGACTCGTGGATAGACGAGGCCTCTGGAGCAGACTCATGGACAGACGAGGCCTCTGGAGCAGACTCATGGACAGACGAGGCCTCTGGAGCACAGTGTGCTGCCCACACACTGAAAATGGCGATGGCCATTACAGGCAGCACAGTAGATAGTGGGGTGTCTGTTGACCTCGAGGGTGCTGATGCTATGGACTTATGGCTTGTGAATGTGGGCTCTGCGTGGCTTGGGAGCGTGGGCTCTGCGTGGCTTGGGAGCGTGGGCTCTGGGGTTTCAGCTGAGACGTGATGTGATTTGGGAAGGTCAGTGGGGACTTGGTGAGGTTCTGGTAGGACAGCCGTGGCTTGACTTGACTCAGGGAGGCCTGCCGTGACTTGACTTGACTCAGGGAGGCCTGCCGTGACTTGACTTGACTCGTGAAGAACAGTGGTGACTTGACCTGGCTCGTGCAGACCAGCTGTGACTTGACTTGGCTCGTGAAGGTCAGCTGTGATTTGACTTGGCTCAGGGAGACTGGCCAGGCTTTGACTTGACTTGGCTCGTGAAGGTCAGCTGTGCCTTGACTTGGCTCATGAAGGTCAGCTGTAGCTTGACTTGGTTCATGAAGGTCAACTGTGGCTTGACTTGGCTCGGGAATAACAGCAGCAACTTGACTTGGCTCATGAAGATCTGCTGTAGCTTGGCTTGGCTCAGGGAGATCAACTGTGGTTTGGCTTGGCTTGTGAAGATCGGTAGTGACTTTGCTTGACTTGAGGGCTACAGCTATAGCTTTACTTGACACAGGAGCAATAGCTGTAACTTGACTGGACTTCGGAAGAGCAGCTCTGACCTGACTTGACATAGGAAACACAGCTTTAACTTGACTTGATGCTGGAACAACAGCTGCAGCCTGACTTGACACTGGAACAGCAGCTGTAGCTTGACTTGACTCTGGAACAACAGCCGTGACCTGACTGGACTTGGAAACTTGACTTGACTCGGGAAGCACAGCTGTAACGTGACTTGACTCAGGAACAACTGTGACTTGGCTTGACTCATGGGGAACAGCTGTGACTTGGCTTGACTCATGGGGAACAGCTGTGACTTGGCTTGACTCATGGGGAACAGCTGTGACTTGGCTTGACTCATGGGGAACAGCTGTAACTAGACGTGGCTCAGGAATCACGGCTGTCTCTTGACTTGGCACTGAAAGTGCAGTCCTGACTTGACTTGACACCGGAGGATCAGCCATCACTTGATTTGCTTCGGGTGTGGCAGACATGGTGAGATGAGATTTGGATGAGATGGTGTTGGACTGATGAGGCTCGGGCGTGGCAGCCATCTTGGCCGGGGACTCAGACGGGGCGGCCATCTTGTGAACAGGCTTGGGGATGGCGGCCATCTTGTGGACTGGCTTGGGGATGGCGCCCATCTTGTGGACTGGCTCTGGGATGGCGGCCATCTTGTGGACTGGCTCTGGGGTTGGTAGCCATGACGGGTGCAGACTCTGAAAGGGCGGCCATGACGGGTGCAGACTCTGAAAGGGCGGCCATGACGGGTGCAGACGTGAGGCAGGCGTGGCGTGAGCAGGCCCTGGAGCGGCAGGCGTGGCGTGAGTAAACTGTGGCTTGGTAGACGTGACGTGAGCAGACTTTGGCTTGGTGGATGTGACTTGAGCAGGCTTTGGCTTGGCAGGTGTGACGTGAGCAGGCTTTAGCTTGGCAGGCTTGGCATGAGAGGTCTCTGGTTTGCTTAACACGACGTGAGCAGGCTTGGTAGGCATGGCATGAGAGGGCTCTGGCATGATGTTAACAATACCAGACATGACGTGTAAGCATTTTGGTGTGGCTGGTACTGGAGGATGGTAGGGTTTGTTGTTAGCGATCCCCACAGTAAATGCTGATCCAGCCAGCAACAAAGCATAGTCAATATAACGTACCAGAGACCAGTGGCGGTGATGACCTGGCATTTTAATTGAAATGTCTTTGCCCAAACCAAAGAAGAAAATGTCCTTAAGAAAGCTTTCTTTAAAGTCCACCAAGTGACAAAGTTCACAAAAGTCCATAACGTACTGTTCAATGGGCCAGTTACCTTGACGGAGCTGAACAAGGCGTGATGCTGGATCCATGGTGATTGTTGGTCGTGTGTTCTGAAAGCCCCTGGATCTTTGGTAGGCAAAGTATTCTGTAAC